>VDFB02151073.1:0-23146 GCA_007258455.2 Sequoia sempervirens
TAAATAAGTCCTAATATTATTGGGCTTTGACACAATACAAGACATGTGGTGTATAAAAAAGATAGCTTCACAACCCTAGTAAGAACAACATAATCAGTGACACTTCCTCTAATTGACCTATGCATTTAAGTGATATGTAGATGAGTTAGAATGTCACTTATAAAATCCCCATCCCCTTCTATGTATGTTTCTCAAGCTTTAATCAGGGATTTTTTAGTGGAAAATCTTTGCCAATTGGCGAATAGTTCATGTCAGCCAAGTCAAAATTGGTGAATATATTGCAACCAATGGGGTGGCCAAATTGCTCAAATTTTATGAATTATCAGTCCAATGCATTTCAATTTGCCATCAATTTATTTTATGAGACATATGTAATTAATAGTTTCACCATAACAAACTATGCATTTTTAACAGACTAATTAATATTTTCACCCAAAATCTCAAAAGCATGTATTCAATCATCCACATTTTTGCCAATACTATTAAAACAACATTGTGTATCAAGACACATTTCACCATTAAATACGCATTACACATGAGGACCCATTTTTCCAATAAAATTTACAAATAATTATGTATGAGGACCCATTTCACCAATAACATAAAATAAAATATGTTTGAGGACACATTTCACTAGTTCATTAAAATATAATTGCGTATGAGGACCCATTTCACCAATACTATGATAATGTCATGCTAATTATAGGGTCATAATCACCTTGAAAATTACAACATATGTGTTACGTCAAGGTTTGATTCACAAAAGATTGAAATGTATCATTGTATAATCATGCGGAATTCAACAAATTTTTACTATACCATTTAGAATAGTATATTAAAACCAAAAAAGAAAGATGATTCAGTAGAACAAGTCATATCTAGTGTTGCTAATGCTATTGATCTTATAGGTAAGAAAAGTTGATCAAAAGATAAGAATGTGGCTTGTCGTACAATAACAACTGCTCTAGTTGATAAAGCAGCTTCAAATAAAAGAATGTTAAATAAGATTAGTAAATGTATAAATTAAATCCTAGAACTTTGATAAGAGCTACTAAAAGAAGAGAAAGTATTGAAAAGGATCCAATTAATCAATGTTGGAGTTTTAGTGGTAGACTCCCAAGCTCAGACATGAAATTAACTAATAAAATTAAATCTTTAATCGAAATTTTTTGGCATGATAATTCAAGAGTATCACCTAGCATTAGAGATGTCTTAAAATTAAGGGTGGGTTCCAAAATTCGTGAACCTCATCCAAAGCATCTCTTAGATATGACTCAAACTAAATTATATAAAAAAAATTTAGATGCTTCAATCTTACCATTGAATATCAATATAAGTCAAAGATCATTCGAAAAGTGTAAACCTTGGTATGTTAGAATTAATAAGCAACAAATCTCTTGTTGTTGTAAGACCCATGTATAATTTCGTTATTATTATGATAGTTTTCAATATATACGATGCACTTTGCATGCTAACCAAATTATGCAGGACATTTGTGGTATTCATATGCCACTTGAAATAATCAAAGATTTTATTACAGGTTTGTTTTGTGAACCCTCTAATGGAAACTTATTTTATTTAAAAGCATGTATTTTTGGAGAATGCAATAGATGTGGCAACTTTTCATTATTAGGAGAACGTATGCATGAAAGTAGTTTAGATGAATTTGGACAACAATTAGTGGATGTAAACAAATTTAAAAATGTTGAGTATTCTTTAAAATATGGAAAAACTGGAAAATGTTGTGAACTAATTGTGGAAAAATGTAGTGTGCATGCATTTATTAATGAATTTAAAGATAAGATTCTACCTAAATATGTTCAACACTCAGTATATAGTGGCTTAATAATAAATTTCATTTATGTAAAAACACATTCCCAATTGGAACTATATTGTTAGTTGTTGATTTTGCTGAAAATTATACTCTTGCTCCACAAGAAGAAATTCAATCATAGTATTATAATTCAATGCAAGTAGCTATATTTGTTCACATTGCTTATAGACATGAAGATGATAGTACAAAAGATAATATAATTTTTTTGAGAGAGTACCATTTTTATGTAAGTGATAATCAATTACATTCATCTAAGTTTGTTCAATATTGTTTTGATATATTTTATAAAAATTTAAAAGAGAGAGGAATTCAAATGATAGAACATCTCATATGGTTGGATAATTGCACGGGTCAATTCAAAAATGCTAGAATGTTTTATTGGTTATGTAGACTTCATAAAGAAAATAATATCCAACACATATGGATTTTTTTTTAAGTTGGTCATGGTAGGGAGAACACAATGGATCAGTGCATGTGTGAAAAGAGCTCTTCTTTGAGAAGCTGACTAAAATTTGAGGATCTTTTGCAAAATTTAGAGATGCCGTGCAATTGTAGATTAGTGCAATACCAAATTATCTACAAGAACAGTGAGAGCTCAATAATTCAACACTTCTTTTGGTTAGCTGAAGAAAATGATATTTTTTCTCAACAAGATTGTGAAACAATTAATGGATTTGCAAAATGGCATTCGTTTAAGAGTTTGAATGAACACACATGGACAATATGGATAAGGGAGTTAGCATGATTTTGTCAATTTTGTATTGCAGGTGATTGGGAGGCATGTGAAAATACAAAATGGGTCGAACAATGGCAACAAAGAGCCTTGACGCCTACATCGACACATGTTCAACATAGAACCACAATTGAAGATAACCGATTGTTCGTGCATCAGATGATTATGATCATGTTTTAGATCTTGTACAAGAGAATTACATTATTTATTCAGTTGAATTTTATATGTATGCATGTTTAATATATGTGAATTAAATATAAGTCACTCTTTATTGAATTTTTATTTATTTTTGAGAACATGTGTATGTTGTTGTTGAACTTGAGGAATGAAGGGAGACCAAATGTGGTTATTAGATGTGTTGAGAGAAGCACGGGTGGTACATCCTAGGTGGATGATGACAACTTTGAAGTACCAATTGGATTCGATTGGTTGTTGTTGTACTTGGCTTCAAAATACTTTGATGAGAAAGAATGACTTGCTTGCATTTGAAGATTATAGAAAGGCTTGTAAGTATTATACATTATTCACACATTTGATTTTGGAAACCAATATAAAACTAGTTAGATATCAAGGGGAGACCCTACTAAAAAAGTTTATGGACACTTTCAATGGTGAAGTCTTGAGACAATCATAGATGCATTACAAAAAGAGAGGATGCAAATAGTACAATGAAGTAAATAAATATTGGTAAGTATATAGTTGTATATATATTTAATTGATATATATATATATTTGTCTTTAATAGTCATTTCCTAATTAAAGTTTCATATCATTTTTGTTTGAGGTCTCCCAAAATTAGATGCTTTACAAAAAAAAGAGGAGATACATATATTACAATGGAATTCGAATCTAGAGATAGGTAACTATATATATATAGTTCTAGATACATTTAATTGATAGTATAAATATATTTAACTAAATTTAATTCTTTATCATTTTATAAAAATTTTATAATTGATTTCATATCCCATTAAGCCATTATCCTATGTACCATTAATCCATCCTCTTGCATCCCCTTAAGCCTCTCTATTAATTCCCCTTAAGCCATTCTATTAGGACCCCTTAATCCATATCCTCGTATATCTACCCTTAATGCATCCACTTGTATCCCCTTAAGTCACTCTCTCAACACCCTTTAAGCTATCCTCTTAGGACCCCTTAATCCATATCCTCGTATATCTACCCTTAATCCATCCACTTGCATCCCCTTAAGTCACTCTCTCAACACCCCTTAACCAATACTCTTAGGACCCCTTAATCCATATCCTCATATATCTACCCTTAATCCATCCACCTGCATCCCCTTAAGTCACTCTCTCAACACCCCTTAAGTGATCCTCTTGGGACAGCCTCTTAATCCATATCCTTTTATATCTACCCTTAATCCATCCACATCCCCTTAAGAGTCACTCTCTCAACACCCTTTAAGTGATCCTCTTAGTACCTCTTAATCCATATCCTCATATATCTACACTTAATCCATCCACTTGCATCCCCTTAAGTCACTCTCTCAACACCCCTTAAGCTATCCTCTTAGGACCCCTTAATCCATATCCTTGTATGTCTACCCTCAATCCATCCACTTGCATCCCTTAGAAGTCTCTTATGGGTTCATGGGATGCTTAGAATAAACAAATCTATATGGGTGAATGGTTTAGGTTCATCTCCTGATCTCTAGGTCATATGGTTTTAGGATTTAGGGTTTCTAGGAGTTCATGAGATGTAGAATAACAAATCTATATGGGTTTTAAGGGTTTAGGGTTCATGAGATGTAGAATAACAAAATCTATATGGGTTAATGATTTAGGGTTCATCTCTCGATCTCTAGGTCATATGGTTTAGGGTTTACGGTTTCTATGGTTCATGAGATGCTTAGAATAACAAATCTATATGGGTTTTAAGGGTTTAGGGTTCATGAGATGCTTAATAACAAATCTATATGGGTTAATGGTTTAGGGTTTATCTCCCAACCTCTAGGTCATATGGTTTAGGGTTTACGGTTTCTAGAGTTCATGAGATGCTTAAAATAACAAATCTATATGGGTTTTAAGGGTTTAGGATTCATCTCCTAGGATTTAGGTCATATGGTTTAGGGTTTAGGGTTTAAAGTCATTCTCTCAACTCTCCTTAATCCATAATATTGCATCCCTTAAGTCACTCTCATAATTCCCCTTAAGCCATCCTCTTAGGGCCTATTAAGCCATATCGTAAGGTTCATGACATGCATCCCCTTAATCCACTATCTTACATCCCTTCAAGTCATTCTATCAACTCCCATTAATCCACCCTCTTACATCCCTTCAAGTCATTCTATCAACTCCCCTTAATCCATCCTCTTGCATCCCCTTAATCCACTCTCTTACATCCCTTTAAGTCATTCTATCAACTCCCCTTAATCCACCCTCTTACATCCTTCAAGTCATTCTATCCAACTCCCTTAATCCACCCTCTTGCATCCCCTTAATCCACTCTCTTTACATCCCTTTAAGTGTTCTATCAACTCCCCTTAATCCACCCTCTTGCATCCCCTAATCCACTCTCTTACATCCCTTTAATTCATTCTATCAACTCCCCTTAATCCACCCTGTTACATCCCTTCATTCTATCAACTCCCCTTAATCCACCCTCTTGCATCCCCTTAATCCACTATCTTACATCCCTTTAAGTCATTCTATCAACTCCATAATCCACCCTCTTACATCCCTTCATTATCGACTCATGTGATAGTGCATTTCTGTTGTGCTGTCTAGTTTGATTATGAACTGGAATGGCCTCTGGTGTTCATTCATGATATTCCATTGTGTCACTCTCTTGCATCCCTTTAAGTCATTCTATCGACTCCCCTTAATCCACCCTCTTACATCCCTTCAAGTCATTCTATCAACTCCCCTTAATCCACCCTCTTGCATCCCCTTAATCCACTCTCTTACATCCCTTTAAGTCATTCTATCAACTCCCCTTAATCCACCCTCTTACGTCCCTTCATTCTATCAACTCCCCTTAATCCACCATCTTGCATCCCCTTAAGCCATCCTCTTAAAGGACCCTTAAGTCATATCCTCTTACATACCCTTGATCCACAATCTTGCATCTCTTAAGTCACTCTCATAATTCCCCTTAAGCCATCCTCTTAGGACCCGTTAAGCCCCTAGGGTTCATGGCATGCATCCTCTTAACTTGCCATCCTTTTAACTCCACTTAAGGCATTCTCTTAAGAACCCCCTTAAGCTATATATCCTCTTAGGTCCCCTTAATCCATCCTATGGAAAACATCATTTGAATTTGAATGGAATTTACTATATATTATTATTTTCTCGCATGAATTTTTTACTTAAATGACTCATAAAAATTGTAGTTAGTTTACTTTAATTATTTTTGCAGGTTCTCATCAAGTCGGTCTACCATGTGATTGTCACTAAAAAACTTATCTTATCAAGAGACTATGTAAATATCAATTTCTGGTCTTCATGTAAAAGTTGATAAGCTTTAATTGTATCTACATGCACATATATGTTTCATCATGTTATATAGTTGTATTAAACATCAATATACATTATATATGTTTGTTCGATGTATGAACTTCAATGGGCTTATTAGTCACTTTTTAAATATCTTGTTCCAATTTTATAGATTATACATTTCATGTCTTGTATTTACCACATTGTATATAATTGTTCAATTGTATAGATTATACATTTTATACATAAAAGGAGATAGATTTTTGTTTATTGATTCAAATATTTGCTGGAATTGGAAAATAGTTAAAATTACCTGCCCTTAATTTATTATGTACATATTATCTAAACTATTTAAGGAATGTTTTAATTTGTCACCTAACCATGTGTTAAATTATATATATGAAATTTGATTCTAGATAAGAATTTATATAGTGCATGTATTACTTGAAAATTAGATAATTTATATCTATACATACATGAGTGCATATAATCATCAAAATGAACATAACACGATCATAATTGACTGCATATATAATAATCATGTATTAAAGTCAACTGATATAAATAAACACAAATATGATAATAACATGTTCAAAATAAAACTAGAGATAGATAGTCCATAAAATTTATATGTCAAGATGTATATGTCAAGTCCAACACATATATTAAATAAAACTCTAGAGATCTATAGTCCATAAAATTTAAAACCATCTAACTATCAGGCTGATCGGTCACATCAAGTCTCCTCTTTGTTCCATGTCGACTAGATGTACCCGCATCATGCTGGAAAAGAGTACAAGAAACTTGAAATTAGATTTAAAGTTATTTAGAAATTTTGATATAATTAAACATATTTAAACTTGAAAACATAAACTTTTACATAAAAATAAATTTAATTAAATACAATAAAAATGATTTTTAGTATGCATAAATTACCATATGATCATGTGAATCTATTGGCACATTTTGTTCAATGGCTAGCCTAACTGTCAATTAAGAAGATCCAAATGCCTGTTCTACTATATCCTGCATATTCATATAAAGCAAACAATATGTTAAAACCTCGAATATATATATATATATATATATATTTAAAATATATATATATATATATATATATATATATATATATATATATATATATATATATATATAGGTCCGTAAAAAATGTATAGGAGATTTAGTAAAGTTTACAACCTCGAATGATATGACCTCATGATCATGCACCTGAGATTTCCCATGCATAAATGTCAACGACGTCTCAAGTGCGCCTACCATGGGTATCTCATGAAATCCCTGCATGTATAGATGTACAATAGTTTGTATAGATCATTCACACATGTGTATGTAAATGAAAAAATTAAATTAGATCTATGATGTGTATTTAATTTAAACTTAACAAACTTTTGAAAGCACACACCTAAGCTGATGATGTCTCAGGAGCGCTCACCACAACTTGTGGTTGGTCAGTACTAGGTATCGTATGACCTCCCTACATCTAGATATAATATTATATTATCAATTCACACATGTGTACAAATTCAAATTAAAAATTAGATATATCCACACAAATTATTTAATATATGTTGGTTCAAGTGCCTATCCAAAAGGTGAGCCCATATCTACAACACTCAACATATAGACACGACGATCGTATTGAGTTTGAGGCATCGTGTGATCATGCGTCTACACCAACACTTATTGAATTATTATTATATTATATATATAATTTGATGTTATTATTTATATGAATTTTTCACATTTCAAACTTGAATTAAATTTAAGTTCAAAAGATGAACATACCTGTGTAGGATGATCCTTATATAGTAAATTCATGTACGACTCCGTCCCAAATGCATGTGGGTCACCTGAAGTGGATGCCTAAGTATCCCTATAGCCTGAGCCTCCATGCTCTCTATTGGCCACTTTAGTCGCCGCGTGTGTAATCTAATGAGTGAGATGTCCTGCAAGAGAACTCAATGCTCCTAATGTTGATAACATGGTCTACTACTGAAATGTAGCGGGAACACCAGGAGAAGGAGGAGGAACAATAGGAGCAATCAGATCATGTCGCTGAGGATTGACACGTGCTCCTAGTCTATGTTGGGGCATGCGACGCCCAACTCCCTGAAATGACCTCATATCAAAATAGTTGGGTTTTCTACCCAACTCAAACTCAGCCCATAACTTTCTCAAAAAGTATAGGGGCACCTCACAGTTTCCATGTGGTGGATTATAAAAAACCATCCACCATCTATCCCAAAAATGTGCAGCTATCTGCAGGTGCCTACACCATAAAATTAAAATTCATTTTTTGGTGGGTGGAATTGGTTGGTTTGTTTGGGGGTTAATAAAATATTGGCACATGGCTTGTTTGGTAATTTTAAGGTCATTGATTTCTTTGTAGGACAATCCATCTGCATAGAATTGTCTCCTCTCTTCTCTCCATTGATGGAACCTATCTAGGTTCGCATCAATGGATCGAACATAATCGACAATAGTTTGCATCGTAGATGCAAACTGTGCAATATGGGGAGGATTCTAGGCTCCTTTTTTATCAGATCTATATTTGCTTGAATCACAATAAGGTTTGCTCGGATGCTCTCTCTTAATTGATCCTCATCTACTATAGGGGGGTGGGGGGTTACACGGTGGAGAGTCTGGAGGTGTGGGGTTTTGTTCTGGTGGTGGATTTGGATGAATATGTGGATCAGGCATAAAATCCTCTAAATTAAATTCTGGATCCATGAGAGCAATTAAATGGCAACTGCATGTTAAACAATAAAAATATATATATCAACAAACTAATTAAATAATTCACACAATTTGAAAGTTATTTAAAAATCACATTGAATGTGCACAAATTCAAAATACATTTCATTTAAAGACCATTTTATTTATAACATTAAAAGATCCATAACATTAAAAATCCATAGCATGTACACACATTAAATTGAGTCCAGTGTGTGGTTATTAATATGAAGGGTAGAAATGAAATTAGGGGGTTTTATTAGAACCCTATTCAAATGCATGCACTATGTCATTGGTTTATTAAGTGAATCCCCTAAAAGAAGGCCCCATAAACTTATTTTTAGCTAGATCTATCACTTGATAATTAAACTATAGCCAAATTTGATGATCTATACATTAATTGATTTATTTAAAAATAAATAAAACCACATGGATTAAGGTAAAGAATTAAAATTTATTTAAATAAATCACCATCAAGGTAAAGACTTAAGATTAAGGTAAAGGACTAAAGAATGAAAAATAAGACACATGTAGATATATAACTTTGATTTGTCAAATTGGGTGTTAAAATAGGAGGTTAGGGGTTGTTTAGAGTGCCTTCTATTACATATATAAAGGTGGAAAAAGAGAAGGAAAGGCCCCCAAGATAATTTAGGTTATGAACAACTCAAGAGTGAGTGTCAAAATGGGTAAATGATGAAAACCATGTAGTTTAATTCAAGTAAAAATTATACTAGATTCTATTTATATATTAGGATTATTGTTAGACAAGGGTGCTCAATGGAGCTCATAAATATCAAGCCTATCATTAATTAACTAATTCATCAATAAGTAATTTATTCTTCTAAGTTTTTATGGGTCTAGAGCTTTATCTTTTGGCGTGAGGGGAAGTTTACTCATAGGTGTGGTTGTTTCCCAACAAGAGTATATCTATATAGCTAAGGTATATCAAACAAGAATACATGTAAATTAATCAAGTATGACATAGAATTTAATTTAAAAATCCGATGGCATAAATTGATTTATCTAAATTTTCAAATTTCATGATAAGAGACGCACGTTCTCTATAGTGAGACAAAGTAGTTAAGAAGAAATTATAAGTTTAACACTAACATTAAAATTTATAATCTCATTCATTGTTTTCAAAGAATATTAAAGATAAGAATGAAAAATTAATAGAATACATGTTCAAAGGGACACATAGATATATGTTAGTGACCTAATTGCAATGTACAAAATAAACAAAGATGAGCTTGAACTCTATTCACCAAAATTTGAGAACTTGTTTGACCCCCTTAAGAAATGTCATATTAGGACCCCTTAAGACATCGATTTACGATTTAGGGTGATAGGATGGCTTAAGGGGGTCTATACATTCTAGTAAGGTCCTAGGACAAAATGGTCCATGGCTTAAGGGAATAAAATTTGGTGGAGTTGCCTAAGGAAACCAAATTTCATTTTAAGGTCCTATGACAAAATGAATGCTTTAGGGTTTAGGGTTTAGATTTTAGAGTTCAAGGTTTATGGTTTGGGGAACTTAGGGTGAAGTTTGGGTGGCCCTTGGAATAATGGACTTGCAAGTTAGTGAGCAACATTTTCTTGTGGAACAGTTGATTGAGATAGCTCTTGTTTCCCAACAAGAGTATATCTATAGAGCTAAGGTATATCAATTGTGAATACATGTATTAATCAAGTATGACATAGAATTTAATTAAATCCGAGGACATAAATTGATTTATCTAAATTTTCAAATTTCATGATAAGAGACACAAGTTCTCTATAGTGGGACAAAGTAGTTAAGAAGAAATTATAAGATTAACAAGTTAACATTAATTCATAATCCCATTCATTATTTTCAAAGAATACTAAAGATAAGAATGAAAAATTAATAGAATACATGTTCAAAGGGACACATAGATATATGTTAGTGACCTAATTGAAATGTACAAAATAAACAAAGATGAGCTTGAGCTCTATTCACCAAATTTTGAGAACTTGTTTGATCCCCTTAAGAAATGTCATATTAGGACCCCTTAAGACACCAATTTACAATTTAGGGTGATAGGATGGCTTAAGGGGATCTATGTCTAGTAAGGTCCTAGGAAAAAATGGTCCATGGCTTAAGGGAATAAAATTTGGTGTAGTTGCCTAAGGAAACCAAATTTCATTTTAAGGTCCTACAACAAAATGAATGCTTTGGGGTTTAGGGTTTATATTTAAAGATTTGATGACATGATTTCAACATATCTATGTCAAATAAAAAATGTAAGAAACCTCCAAGGAGCCCTAATTTATGACACTACACAATGTGATAACCTGATGTTTTATAAATTGGTCATTAAAGTGTAGCAATAACTGAAAAATCATAATGTGAATTATTCGTAGCCTCAATCTCAATCTCAATGTCAATGAAAACTGCCTCGAATCTAGGTAACATTCCCTGGATACTTCTAAAATTATGTGAACTATTAGGGTTTTAGGTTTACGTTTAGGGTAAATAGGGTTTTAGGTTTACATTTTAGGGTTTAGGTCCAAGGATTAACCTGGGTAAATCAGTTTTTAGGGACCTATGTTTTTTCAAACCTAGGGTTTCTAGGGTTTTGATTTCTAAGTTAAATGTGTCCAATTTAGGTTTAGTTTTTATGGTTTTTGATTTACAATTTAACATTCTTTGTTTCGTTGATGCTTTTGGTTTTTTAAATGCAATTTAAAAACTATAAAATATTGAACAAAAACAAAATAAACAAACAAAAACTAAATACCAATTACAAAACAAAAACGCAAGATATAAAGCAAAAAAAAGGTAGAATTCAACCAACCTGGAGGTCGGTTGTGTCGACGGGAGGACGTGGCAGTGAAAATTTTCTTCAATCAGGGCCTTTGAAATGCATACATGATCTGGTCTCCTCTTCTCTGGCGTGGATAAAACTTGGAGTAAAAATTAATACACAATCACTAATTTAAAAAAAAAAATACATCTAAGAAATGTGTACACGTTTGCGGCTTGTGTACCCAAAGCAGAATGCATACGCATTCGGATTTAGGCTCAGGTACCCAATCTGTAATGCATATGCATTTTTTGAAAACGTGTATGCGTTTCGTGCGAATTTTTTTGTTTTGTTTGAAACTTCCTCTCTTCGTGTACCCATCTTCTTGCTTTTACCCTGACACAAGTATTTAATTATACTAGATATGTTTGAACATGGGTGGCTCGTAGATAGTTATTTGATTATAGACAACTAGTGGGTTGCTTCAAGGTTGAGAAGTTTAGTGAAACCTAATGGGTTAGAGCTGCTATTTGATTAGTGTCAATACACACTTAATTACAAAGATATTGTATTGAAAAGAGTAGGCTCATAGTGTAAACCCTTTTAGTCAAAAAGGTGATACTCTCGAATGGAATCATCTTTTGGATATGACAATTCTTTGATTGAGACCATGCATTGTGTTTGTATTTACTCCATAGTAGGAGATGGGTGTTTATCATAAGTATTATATAATAGGTATGATTGAGCATGAAAAACACATATGGTGCATTTAGCTAAGATATTGATTTATCTAGGAAAGCTTGAGTTTACTCCTAGGAGAGGTTATCCAAAATGGGAGAGAATTTTATATATTTACAAGTAAGTAGGGTTATCCAAGTTTATAGGTTATCTTTGGAATGATGGACTATCCATGGAAGGAAATACCTAACTTGTGTACTTACTAGTTAGTAGTTTATTCCAAGTAGATTAATATGGTTGTAGGTTATCTGGGATGATGGACTATCCATTGAAGGAAATACCTATGCGTAGCTTAAGATAGCCTTAAGTCAAATCGACCCTAAGAAGTGTATGTGATAAATGAATCTCAGTAGAAATACTGAATGCAACTCTTTGATCAAAGTAGTGTGAATGTCCTAGACTCCACTCTCGATTGTATGACTACCGAGACTAACACTATCAATTCACCGTGATCTAGTATTACATGCTAGACAAAGATTTTGGGATTACAAGTTCTATTTTTTGTAGGAATGAACCATAGATTTTTGGGTAGGGCTTATAGGCTACTCTTGGTCTCTTAGGAATGTTTCACCTAAAAGGAGAGAGATAAACCCCACTCAAAATTCTAGTTGGTTCACTCAAATTGAGATGTGTATGATGTTATTAAGGCTAAATGAGATTATCTAGATGTAACTAAGCTAAGTAATTGATTGATTATGAATACAAAACCTAAGAAACAAGTGATGTTTGAAAACATATTGTGTATTGCATAAACATCTAGAAATGAATGCAAACTGTAACATAACTTGACAAAATTGAAAGCGTGCACCTGGAATATCAATGGAGACTGGAAATGGCTTCTGGAATGCTATCGATGCTAGTTTGCAAGCTTGGTGGGACTCATTCACCATTCTAGGTGAATCGGTCCTAGTTCTGTAAAACTGTGTCGGAACCTGTTTCTAACAAAAGGGTATCTAACAATGCAAAAAACTCAAAATTGACCTGGAAGTGGGACTCATTCACCACCCATGGTGAATGATTCCACTTTTGAATTTATGATTATTCAAAGGTGGAGTCCAAAGTTCTCAGTCTGCACTTTGATTCTCTACAGGTGTCTACTTTTGAAACTTTGATTTCCGAACCTGAAAGTGAGTTGTTGATATTTTGACTTGATCAATGAAGAGAAGACTTGAGAAACCTTAAAAATTGATCTCCAATGATTTCCAAGCTTCCAAGAGTCCTAAATTTGCAAACACACAAGAAGAGAAGAAGAAATGTTGAATGTTAGGGCATGGGGGTTTACCTTGGTCAAACCCCTTTTTAGGTAATTAAACCTTGAAATAGAGAAAGAATGTAATGAAACATGCAATAATGGAGTTGATTACCTTTCCATGATATTTTATCTTGAAAGTATGCAACAAAACATGAATGATCTACCCTTGAATGTCTGAAAATTGATCTTGAATGGCTTGTAATGTTAAAACCCTAAGTTGCTTGACTTGAGATGGAAGATTGATGGATGAATGAATGATAAGAGATTAGGAGATGTAGAATGAGGAGGAAAACACTTATTTATACACACTTGTGCCTTAGTAACCCGATGATACCTAATCACAGGCTGACATAAAGTAATATTAAACTTAAATTTCACTTTTTTCCCGCTAAAAGGTCAAAATTGGGCCAAATGGGAGTCATTCGCCACCCATGGAAAATGGGTCCCACAAGGGCTATTTTGACAGCTAAGATGTCATGAGATAAGGAAATAAGGTTTAAATTGCAACCTTGTCGGGTATTTTATCAATTTAAGCCTCGAGATGCACAATATGGGTTAATAGGGGCCTATTAATGATGATGTAAAGGTCACTTAGGGCTTGGGACACAAAATTCAATGTGAAAGTGTGATGAAATACACTTTACAACACTAAAATGAGGTCCACATAGCCTAGGAAGGCACAAGAACCAATTTGTGAATGTGCAAGACACATTACAACACTAGTTTAACATTAAGTTCAAGTTATAAGCCTTCTAGATTGATGTGATGATGTTATTAAACACATTTTATGATGTTGAATTAGGGGGAAATGAGTTTATTAAGACTAGAAAAGCATGAAAATATCTTACAACACTTTACAACACCTTTACAAGACATTGTTAAAAGCATGTTATTCAATTTGCAAGGGTCCAAGACCTGTGTGGATGCATAAAATGCCTTGCAACACTTGAATCAAGGCCTTATTAAGTCCATTTTATCATGAATTATTCCCAAGTCAAGCAAGAGGTCCTTTTTTCTATGGTGCAAGGACATAGCACTATGCTCAGTTGGTTGTCATTATCGGTTACTCTACCAATCTCTTCATCGAAGGGAAGGGCCATCTATCAAATGATAGATGTACGGGGGACCATATTATGAGTCTATGGTTGGTGGAAAAGTGCCTGAGTGATGCTTCTCCTCCACGGCAAGCGACAAAAGAACCAAGATTTGAAAGGAAGGATCCTGGACTGTCTTATAGTTATAATTTGTTCTAAAGCTCATTGGAGCTATGTATGTAAATGTATGTATTCGTGTATTGTTGTAACTTGTGAAGTTATTGTAACCAAATGGAATCTTTATCTTAATATGATATGGCATCTTGTTCGTATATTCTCAATAAAAGAAGGAAATTTTTTATAGAAATGACTTGTTACCTAATTTATTTACTCACAAGGTTAAATTTCAAAAAAAATTACTGCATTGAAGGGTTGGCATGTTACAAAAGGGGTAAGTGTAGGAAGATGGGGGGCCAAACAGGGGTCTTAAGTGGCCACTTTTTTTCGAAATAAGGAAATATTGACCTTGGATGAGAAATTGAGGATAGCTACACTCAAAAATTTAGATGCAACAAAAAGAAAGATCGTAGTGCTCTGAGTCTTCTTTCTAAACTACTATTTAAAAAAATAAAATGGTAGAGATTAAGGGGTTCAAAAAAAGGAGCCATAGAAATTGGTGATGTTTTTTGTCAAAAAACATAACATAGCATCTATTGTGGCTCCCCCAAAAGGTTAAATTTTTTTTGGTATTTTTTAAATTGCTTTGGTGAGAAATTAGCTAACATCATGTAGTTTATGCCCAATTTTTCTAATAATTTTTTAACTAATATATGACTTTTTACTAATTTTCAAAGTGGACACATCCTGAAAAATAGAAATTTGGCTGTGGCACTCCTATATAATTTTTGAAAACCAATCAATTTTGTTTTTGAATGTGTAGAATGGAGTCTAGTTTATAAAAATTTAATTTATTTAAAATTTCAATGAATAGTTAAAAATACGAAATATTGATTTTTGAAAAAAAAAACACGCAAACAAAAAAAATTAAAGATGAAAGCCTTAACATAGTCAAAATGTGAAAAAATTTACATCATTAAATTGCTAATAGAGAGCTTAACATTACCAGGTGTTCAATTTAGTCTATCTTGAAACAAGTGCAAACTTGACGATTGCCATAAACGAGATTATGTCAAATTTTGTAGAATATGCAAAAGCATGTCTTTGAAGGTTGGGAAGGCACTCCAAGCCTTTGGGTTGGAAATCCAAGCCTAAGGCTTTGGGATTCCCAAAGCAATAAATAATGCATGTGCATTATAACATGCTCACATTATGTCACAATTTTGACATAACATGAGCGCGTTATAACGTGCTCGCATTATGTCTCGCTTGAAATTATTTGTGTAAATTTGTTAAATTTATGTTTGATGTATGCATGTTTGTATATATATTTTAATGTACGTATGTATGTTTGTGTGCTTAAATGTATATGTATGTATGTATTCATGTATGAATGTACGTACGTACGTATGTATGTATGTATGTGTGTGTGTGTGTGTGTATATGCATGCCTGGATGTATGTACCTATGTATGTATGTAATGGTTTTTGGTTTATGGTAAATAAGGGTGAGGGTACAGGGTATAGGGATGAGGGTTGAGGTTGTAGGGTTTAGGGTTGAGGGTTAAAGGAAAGGGTTAAGGGTTAAGGGTTAAGGGATTAGGGCTTAATGGTTGAGGGTTTAAGGGTTTAGAGTTTAAGGGTTAAGGGTTTAGGTTTTAAGGGTTGAGGGTTTAAGGGATTAGGGTTTAAGGGTTGAGGGTTAAGAGATTAGGGTTTTACAGCATAGGGTTGAGGGATTAGGGTTGAGGGTTTAATGTATAGGATAGAGGGGTGAGGGTTGAGGGTTGAGGGTTAATGGTCAAGGGTTTAAGGGTTGAGGGTTGAGGGATTAGGGTCAAGGGTTTAGGCATAGGGATTAGGGTTTAGGGTTGAGGGATTAGGGTTGAGGGTTGAGGGTTTAAGGGTTGAGGGTTTAAGGAATTAGGGTTTAAGGGTTGAGGGTTTAAGGAATTAGGGATTAAGGGTTGATGGATTAGGCTTTAAGGGTGTAGGGTTGAGGGTTTAGGGTTGAGGGTATAATGTATAGGGTAGAGGGTTTAAGGGTTGAGAGATTACAGGTTTAAGGGTTGAGGGTTGATGGATTAAGGGTTTAAGGTATATGGTCAAGGGATTAGGATTGAGGGCTTAATGTATAGGGTAGAGGGTTTAGGGTTTAAAGGTTTAAGGGTTGAGGGTTGATGTATTAAGGGTTTAAGGTATAGGGTCGAGGGATTAGGGTTGAGGGTTTAAGGGATTAGAGATTCAGGGTTGAGGGTTTAAGGTTTGAGGGATTAGGCTTTAAGGGTATAGGGTTGAGGGTATAATGTATAGGGTAGAGGGTTTGAGGGTTGAGGGTTGAGTGATTAAGGGTTTAAGGGTTGAGGGTGTTGATATGTGGTGACTAATCATGCAAATACTATACACTCGTAATGTATCCTCACTGAGGTTCAGGGGTTTAGGGGTGGCAACCCCTGATAGCAAGGGTTCATGGGTGCAACTCTCCCAAATTTTTTTCTTTCTGTTAACATGTCAAGGTTTTTCCCTATTAACACATCAAGGTTTTCTCGTTGACATGTCAAATGAAAAAAAAAACAACTTTATAAAACCCTAATTCTAGAAGCTTCCAAAAATCTTGTTATAAGCGATTGGGATGTAAGTTGTGATGTGTGTGATTTGCAATATTGTAATATGCTTTGCACTGGATAATAAAATCATTGGGTGGCTGAGTTTATGTGGATGTAGCCCATATTGGGTGAATCACGTTAATTTTTATGTTGATCTCTTTTGTGTTATTTCTGAGTTATTTAATTTGCATATAATTGTTAATGTTTATTGCTCCAATCTACTTGAACCCTAATAGAGGGTTGATGGATTAATGGTTTAAGGTATAGGGTCAAGGGATTAGGGTTGAGGGTTTAATGTATAGGATAGAGGGTTTAGGGTTTAAGGGTTGAGGGTTTAAGGTTTTAAGGGTTGAGGGTTGATGGATTAAGGGTTTAAGGTATAGGGTCGAGGGATTAGGGTTGATGGTTTAATGTATAGGGTAGAGGGTTTAAAGGATTAAGGTTTAAGGGTTGAGGGTTGAGTGATTAAGGGTTTAAGGTTTGAGGGTTGATGGTTTAAGGGTTTAAGGTATAGGGTCAAGGGATTAGGGTTGAGGGTTTAATGCATATGATAGATGGTTTAAGGTTTAAGTGTTGAGGGTTTAAGGGTTGAGGGTTGAGGGATTAAGGGTTTAAGGTATAGGGTTGATGGATTAGGGTTGAGGGTTTAGTGTATTGGGTAGAAGGTTTAAGGGATTAGGGATTAAGAGTTGATGGTTTAAGGTTTGAGGGATTAGGCTTTAAGGGTATAGGGTTGACTGATTAGGGTTCAGGGTATAATGTATAGTGTAGAGGGTTTAAGGGCTAAGGATTGATGGATTAAAGGTTTAAGGTATAGGTTCAAGGGATTAGGGTTGATGGTTTAACGTATAGGATAAAGGGTTCAAGGGTTCAGGGTTTAGGGATAGGGATTGGGGTTCAGGGTTAAGGGATTAGGGTTTAGGGTTCTGGGATTAAAGGATTATGGTTTAAGGGTTGAGGGTTTAAGGGATTAGGGATTACAGGTTCAGATTTAAGGGTTGAGGGATTAGTCTTTAAGGTTATATGGTTGAGGGTATAATGTATAGGGTAGAGGGTTTAAGGGTTGAGGGTTGAGGGATTATGGGTTTAAGGTTTGAGGGTTGATGGATTAAGGGTTTAAAGTATAGGGTCAAGGTATTAGGGTTGAGGGTTTAATGTATAGGGTAGAGGGTTTAATGTTTAAGGGTTGAGGGTTGGTGGATTAAGGGTTTAAGGATTGAGGGTTGATGGATTAAGGGTTTAAGGTATAGGGTCAAGGGATTAGGGTTGAGGGTTTAATGTATAAGATAGAGGATTTAAGGGTTGAGGGTTTATGTATAAGGGTTAGGGTTCAGGGTTGAGGGATTAAGGGATTAGGGTTTAAGGGTTGAGGGTTTAAGGGATTAGGGATTAAGGATTGATTATTTTTGAGGGATTAGGCTTTAAGGGTATAGGGTTGAGGGTATATTGTATAGGGTAAAGGGTTTAGGGGTTGAGAGTTGAGGGCATAGTGTTGAGGGTATATTGTATAGGATAAAGGGTTTAAGGGTCGAGGATTGAGGGATTATGAGTTTAAGGGTTGTGGGTTGATGGATTAAGGGTTTAATGTGTAGGGTAGAGGGTTTAAGGGATTAGGGTTTAAGGGTTTAAGGGTTAAGGGTTGATGGATTGAGAGTTTAAGGTATAGGTTTGAGGGATTAGGATTAAGGGTTTGAGGGTTGATGGATTAGGCTTTAAGAGTATAGGGTTGAGGGTTTAGGGTTGAGGGTATAATGTATAGGGTAGAAGGTTTAAGGGTTGAGGGCTGAGTGATTAAGGGTTTAAGGGTTGATGGTTGAGTGATTAATGGTTTAAGGTATAGGGTTGAGGGATTAGGGTTGAGGGATTAATCTATAGGATAGAGGGTTTAGGGTTTAAAGGTTGAGGGTTTAATGGTTTAAGGGTTGAGAGTTAATGGAGTAAGGGTTTAAGGTTGCACTATATAAAAATGGTCCCTTGTCATTTTCATGGTCTCTTAGGCCTTTCTTCATGATGCTTGGTCCATTTTGATTTGATTTAATGTTGCAATGTGGCGTAAACATTCACATTTAGGTCCTTAAAATTCAAATTATGGCTTCTTGTGAAGGTGTTGTGAAGTGTTGTAAAACATTTCTACACTTTTCTAGATTCTATTCATTACAATTCATCTAAAAATCACCTTTTCATCCCTTATCAACTCCTATTTTGAAGTGTTGTAAAGTCTTGTAACAAGATTTCACACTTTTCTAGGCATAATCTCACTATTTACACCTTTCTTATGCTTTATTTGACCCCTTTATGCCCTTATAAGGCTTAATTAAGTGTGTTTTTTAATGTAAACTCGAAAAACAACATTAAATGCAAGATAATTTTTGACACCCACTTTCAAGTCCAAGATGGGACCCATTCGACACGGGTGGCAAATGAGTCCCTCTTAGCTCCAAATTTTTAAAAAAATGAATTTCCTTTCGGGTTTTTATTCAAAATTACTTGATGTTGGCCTATGATGAGGTATCAATGGGTTACTAAGGCACAAGAATGTATAAATAAGTGTTTTTACATCCATTTTAAACCCCATTCATTCAAGTATTCATCAAGCTCATTAATTTAAGCATTCAAGTATTTTGCATCATCTAATTAAGCATCAATCAAGCATTTTGAAGCAACCATTGACATAACTTCAGATTTTCTTCAACAAGGGTTTGGTAAGTTGATAGCATTTGCATGTTATTTGTTTATCATTCTCTTGCATTTCATTATTTCATTAAGGGTTTGATTACCAAAGTGGGGTTTGACCAAGAAAAACCTCTATTCTCTAACCCTCAACCATTTTCCCCCTCTTGCATGTGTATTTGTAGACTTGTGTATGCAGATTTGATAAGAAATTAGGTGTTGAAAGGTGGTCAAAAATTCAACAAGGTGCTTCAAGTCAAATCAACCTCATTTCAAGCTTGGAGAAGACATTTTGTTCGTTTTATGAAGAATTAACTTCATCAACCCGACAAGTAGTCAACCTCAGATCTGGTGCTACATAATTCTAGTTCCTAATTTCTTAAAATTTTGGGAGAGGACTGATTCGCCATCAGTGGCAAATGAGTCCCACCATAAGGCTGGAAATCCATATTTTGTCAGATTCTGGATCCCGATACTTAGAAACTAGTTTCCGACAATTTTCATTAGGAGTAGGACTGATTTGCCATCAGTGGTGAATGAGTCCCATTGGTGAATTTCAGTGATTTCATTCAACATTCATAACATTCCAAATTCTCCATTCTCTGCCCAGGTGCACTTTGAATCAACCTTCTTCTTTTTTGTTTTGCATTTGTTCATATTTAGTTCATGTTTGCATATCACATTGTGTTTTCAAAAATTGCATAAATCTAAGGTTTTACATACATAATTAGTGAAATAGATCATCCAATTGCACTTAGAGCATTCCTTTTAGTATAAATAACATCATACTTTGCATCATTTGAGTGAATCTAGCTAGATCCTTTGAGTAGGGTTTATCTCTCTCCTTTTAGGTGAAACATCCTAAGAGCGCAAGAGAAGCCTATAAGCCCTACCCAAAAATCTATGGTTCAAAGGTATAGGGTTGAAGGATTAGGGTTGAGGGTTTAATTTATAGGATAGCAGGTTTAGGGTTTAAGGGTTGAGGGTTTAAGGGTTTAAGGGTTTAAGGGTTGAGGGTTGATGGATTAAGGGTTTAAAGTATAGGGTTAAGGGATTAGGGTTGAGGGTTTAATATATTTGATATAGGGTTGAGGGTTTAAGGGTTTAAGGGTTGAGGGTTGATGGATTAAGGGTTTAAGGTATAGGGTCAAGGGATTAGGGTTGAGGGTTTAGTTTATAGGATTGATGGTTTAGAGTTTAAGGGTTGAGGGTTGATGGATTAAGGGTTTAAAGTATAGGGTCAAAGGATTAGGATTGAGGGTTTAATGTATAGGGTAGATAGTTTAGGGTTTAAGGGTTGAGGGTTGATGGATTAAGGTTTTAAGGTATAGGGTCGAGGGATTAGGGTTGAAGTTATATGGTAGAGTTTTTAAGGGATTAGGGATTAAGGGTTGAGGGTTTAAGGGTTGAGGCATTAGGCTTTAAGGGTTGAGGGATTGGGCTTGAAGGGTATAGGGTTGATGGATTAGGGTTTAAGGTATAGGGTATATAGTTTAAGGGTTGAGGGTTTAAGGGATTAGGGTTTAAGGGTTGGGGGTTTAGGGATAGGGTTTAGGGTTGATGGATTAGGGTTGAGGGTTGAGGATTTAAGGGTTAAGGGTTTAAGGGTTGAGGGATTAAAGTTTGAGGGTTTAAGGTTTAAGGGCTGAGGGTTTAAGGGACAAGGTTTAGGGTCAATGTATAGGCTTGGGCATATAAGTAAACATGGTGAAACTTCATATCACATGCAAAACAAGACATATGTAGCACTTACAAGATGTCATAATTTCTCTAAGAAAGGTCTCATATATTTAATTCAACCCAACTCCCTATTGACACATCATGGTAGTTGAAAAACCTATACAAAATCAACTTTCTCAATATGTGAGTGCACTGTGGAAAAGTTGAAATTTGGACATTTTTTAAGCAATCCAAAACACACTCACATTATAATGTGAGCACATTTTTTATTTCTCTAAAAAATGAAAAAAAATGGTAGGACGCCCATGATCCATGCCCACATGCTCTGTTATTCTTGTGGTCTTGCATGTGATCTGACAAAAAAACACTTTTTCATGTTGTTGGGGAAAGCACGTGCAAATTTTACACACTCCACCAACTTTGCACCACATTTTTCTAGTTTGCCAACTTAGGAAGGAGGAAATAACATGGATTTTTCATGAAATTTGATTATATGAACTAAAATTTTCATATTTATAGTGTTGCAATGTTAATTATGATTTTATTTGTATAATTTCACATTATACATTAGAACTCTTCAATAGTTTCTATGTAGAGATCAAGTATCAAGGCCTTGGTGAATGATGCATGGGATGAAAATTTTGGATAACTGATGGTCTTGTAGCTATTTAGAAGCACTTGGGTGGTGTTGGCACAACCAAAAATAAAAAATATTGAAAATTATTTTTTTTGATATTTTCTATGTTTTAGTAAATCACGTTTTTGGAGGCCTTGGGAGCAGAATTTGAGGTTAAGACTGTCATCAATCCTTTGAATTTTTTTTGTAAGGCATGCTTTTCAAGGGATTGAAATTAGAAATCTTGGAGATCTTTCCAACGATGTAAAGAAGTAAATTGACCACTGAGCTAGGAGTTACAACCCTACCAAGTTGTGGTAGTATTGAATGGTATATTTATGGATTTCAATCCAATATTTTGATGATGCACTTAGTTGGGATTCCTTAGGTCTATTTTTGTATGCTAGTAGATATCAGGTTTTTTTTTTGTAGGTTTTTTTATAGGAGTTATGAGATTTGATGACAGTAAACACTCTAGATGACAAAACAATTGCATTGAAAGATAGTATGATTGTGCCTCAAGTTAGGATAGTTGCACCAATCAAGGATTTAAATTCGTGATTATATGTAAAATGGTTGACAGTTTGGTTTTTAGAATAGAATTGGTTGTGCTATAGGCTGAGAAAAATGTGCCACATACTGTCACAAATACACCACAAAATGATATATATGTTCCATAGTATGGAACAAATGTGCCACAAGGTGAGAGAATTACATCACAGGAAATAATTGCACTAGAAGACTGGAAAAATAAACTATTTTGACATCAAACTGAGTTTTTTGTGAAAAAAAATTATGTCAAACGATAAAAAATTGTGTGACAAAATAACCAAGCGTGAATTTATGAGGGTCAATTGCATGATTCTATGCAATTTGGTCTAATTTGAGTG
>VDFB02151075.1:0-10313 GCA_007258455.2 Sequoia sempervirens
TCAAATTATTCCCAAATTAGCCAAAGCATCAACAATGTTGTTTCCTTCCCTGTAAATATGTGATAGCACATATTTATCAAAGCTAGAAAGAAGTTTTTGTATGTTGCAGATAATATCACTAATAGCCCAACCCACCATAACCTTTCTGTCCATAGGGTTTATTACAAGTTTGGAATCACCTTCAATCTATAATTTTTTAATCTCCAATAAGAGGGAAATTTTAACTACCCATAACATAGCCATCACATTAGCCATATTTCTAGTTTGTGCCCCCAATCTCGGTGAGAAACTTATAATAAACTCACCATTGTGATATTTGAGAATACTACTTTCTATTCCTGGGCCACCTTTAGTAGCTCCTTGAAAATTTAACTTTCCCTATTCTATTGGAGTAGGTTTCCATTTAGTATTTTGGCAGGGTATAAACCTAGAGTTTTCAAGTATAAAGGGGTCGAAGGATACTCCCCACCTATTACCAAAAAATAAATTTCATAGAAGTTGGAGGGAAACATGGAATTTTTGAAATGCTAAATGAAAATCCAAAAGAAGCTTGGAGAAAGTCCTGAACACCTTCATAACATTCTTTTCAAAATTTCAAAAGATTTTATTATTTTATTCTTTCCAACTAGCAAAAATATATGGGTTTGAAACTATCTCTATAGCTCCCTAATCAAGGGGTGAGTATAAGTACAAGTCCAATTCTAAATTAAACCATTTATAATTATATTCATAGTCTAACTAATTCCCAAATTCTTTAAAGATAGATCCCATATTTTTGAAAGCAAAGATAGGTGCATAAACAAATTCCAAACACAAATCTAAGCAGGAGAGAGTTGTAAAAAATATTTACAAATATTTAAACTATTATAGTTTAGATGCACATTCATAAATTTAATTTCATATTTAAACACATAAAACCATAAAACATATATTTATGTGGTAACCCTTTTTGAGAAAAAAAACCACACACCAAAGCTTAGATCAATTGTATTATTAGTAAAAAAGTGGTTATAGTATATTGATAGAGTCTATGCTCTTACAAGTGTCTTTATGTTTTGGTACAGATGGAAATAATTTCAGCAACACTGTGATTTCACGAAAATGGCGATATAATACCAAAATACATAAATGTTCTCATGAAGCATGCTCTAATATGGGTGCCGGGAGTTCATGCAGCATCTCCGCCAGTCTCTGCATTCAGGCCTTAAAATCACAGGAACATAGTTTTAGATTAAATAATAAAGGCTTTCCTGATCATGCGATAAAAACGCGGCGGCACGACGGCATCTTCAAAATCCACTCAATTAATAAAAACTACCTCAAACGCTACGCCAACATCAAATGAAAACATAATAAATACAATTTTGAACTGCCCTTTGACTTCTAGTCTCTCTGAGTAATTTTCATACTCTCGTTTACCAACCTTCTAAAATCATGCCAAGTGATAAGTAAGATACATGGATACATGTTAGTATGACACACCTTTGAGAGGTTTTCACAAAAAAATCTTCTTAATTGAGTGCCCAAGTGACAAGTGGAATAATTTTGTTCTCTTCACCAAACATTTGGGAAGCCAACTAATAAGTGGGTCCCATAAATTGTTATATCAACTTAGAAACATATCAATTAGGATTTAATTAATTAAATATACAAAAAAGTGACTAATTTAATTAATTAAATATCTTGGGACTCTCTAAGGTTGAGACACCTCAATCCCAACATTCTCCCACTTGTCAAAGACCTAATAGGATTCATTGTATCACTACTCAAGACACAATGCCCATAGAATGACACACCATCTGAACTTCTCTATGCTCACTAGCTTCGTTAATGCATCTAAAAAATTCACCAAAGTATCATGCTTTTCTAGCTTTACCTTTCCATATTAAATATCTATCATGTTAAAATATCTCCAACATAGAGTTCACATATTTTCTCTGGCTTAACCAAATATTTTTGTTAGTTCTATATCTTTTGATCTCCATCCCTAGAATATATCTCACTACACATAGATCCTTCATCTTGAACTATGCTAAAAACTAAGACATCAAATTTGAAATCATGCTTTTACCATTCTCAATAAACAACATATCACTCACAAAGAGGACTATGATGGGAATGTTACCACTATCAATTTTGTAGTAGACATAATGATCAAATTTTGATCTCAGGAATCTTAAAGACAACACATAGGTGTCAAAATTTTGGTACCACATTCTAGGAGATTGCTTCAAACCATACAAATATTTCTTCAACTTGCATACCAGGTTCTCTTTACCTTTCTCAAAAAAATGTTCTATTTGTGACATATAAATTTCTTCCTCTAAATCACCATGAAGGAATGTTGTCTTCACATCCATTTGTTTCACTTCCATATCATAAGTAGTAGGAACCTAATAGATGTTAGATTTACTACAAGATATACTATCTCACCAAAATCAATTCCCTCCACCTGAAAATACCCCTTCACAACCAACCATGCTTTATGCTTCTCAACATTTCCATCTAGACCAATTTTTTCTTGAACACCCATTTGCATCCAATGGGTTTATGTCCTTTAGGAAAAGGTATCATATCACATGTAGAATTTTTCTTCAATGCAGAAATCTCTTCATTTGAGCTATTTTGTAAAGTTTAGGATATGGCCATGAGGTTTAGGTATTCCTATAATGAGAGGTGTTCTAGGAGGTCCAATAATTAGAGGAGTTTTAGGAGGTCCAATAATTAGAGGATTTTTAGGAGGTCCAATAATTAACAAAGATCTAAATGTTAATCATGCATTCATAACCTCAATAGAGTTAACTATTTTTTTATGATCTTCTATCGATGGGAGATCTAATAACAATTTAGAGTCTTTGTCTATGCCATCCATCTTACTATGTTTTAAAAGAAATGTATCAATTATTTTATCCTCTTGTTCTAAAATATCTTTCCAAGTATGAGAGATTGGGGAAGACGAACATATATGATTCTCATGACTCTCAATTATTGGATCATCTTGCACCAAGAAACTGTCACAAGAGAGATATTAGGAGAAGATGTTGAATGCACAAGACAACTAAGATGGGGGTGAATAAGTTGTACCTTAAAACTTCAAAACCCTCATACACATTTAGATCCACATTAATGCAATTAACCCTTAATTTGTTATGATGATTTAACATGAAAGGAAAATAACAAAAAATGAAACAAATAAACACCATGCACAAAAGAATACCATATTTACATGGAAAAACAAAGATGGGAAAAACAACGGTGAGGATTAGCTAACAATATAAAGTAATATCAACACTGAATACAATAGGGGTCACTATTGGAGGGCTCACTACCTAAGAAAAGAAAGGCTCGCTACTAGAATAGAAAATCATATAAAGAAGAATGTTACATAGAGAAATCCATCTCAAAGCAACAGAGAAATCCACCACAATATCACCAAAACCTTCATAGCATAACTAAATAATTGTAGACACCTTCTGCTCACTCCATCCAGCAATCTAACACATGAAAACTCACATTGCACTTATCAAATTTGCACTCTAACACTCTACAATTCACATAATCCACCTCATAATTGTCTATCTTCACACCTCTCAACAACTCAACTCATATTTATATCATCTTCAACCTTGAAAAAATTCTCCAAAGTTGGTTATGCACCTTAACCATGGAAATTTAAATTAGGTTGGCACCAAAACACTTTTGTTGTGGATAGAATTGAAAGCGAACCATACCATTCCTTCTCTGGGACCAAAATATATACACCACACTACAACATGATTCTACAAAAAATAAACATCCACCACAATTAGTGCAAACACCAAGGTCAACCATTACCCATGTAAACACCATTAAAATTTTAAGTACATGTTTCCTTTAATCAAATAAAAACTCATGGACAAAAATGATCCATAGATCTTAGACTAGATTGGTGATTTAAATGCTTAACTTTTACAATGATAATGATTATTTCGCTAATTGACTGAAATTAACTTTAACTAAATAATAGAATAAAGAAATAACAAGGTTTTTAATTGCAAATGAAAAGAAATGAGATGAAAGAGGAGAGAATAGCTAGCGTAAAATGTTGTTTGATTTCGGAGTTCGTCACAAATGTGACTACGTCTCCGGGTCCACTCCAATAGAGTGTGACCGATCCGATTAATCTCCAAATCAATTACAAAAGCACCTCCATCATTCTCCAAGCACTTCGGCAGCGTAACGACACTCTGATATGCGAGAATGATCTGAAAGAATCTCCACAAGATCTCTCCTTTGACGTCTCAGCATTAGGACTTCATCACCTGAAAAAAAACTTGTATCCAACTCTTCTCTCAAGCCCCCTTTAAATACATAAAATTTTCTCAAATTGGTTACTAACCAATTGATTTACAAAAATTTCCCAAATCCACCTTATCTCTCCAAAATACATAAAAATATTTGCAATCTCCCTTTTACACATAAAAAATCTTCAAAATATCCCTTGATTTATATAAAAATCTCCTAAATTAATTTTAGAAATTCTTACAATTATTCATTCTCAAGCTTTGAGATTTTAGGATATAGTTGATTAACAATTCGACTCTGGATGCCGATGTTGGATTTCGACTCACCTACCGGACGCGGAAGCCGAAAGTAGATGTTGATCAGGTCGAAGTGACGCGACGGATGCTAATGGTCCAATTCGATATCCGTGACGATGTCAATGTAGATACGTAACGCGATAGGGATTGGTCCGTACAAATGCCACATGTCAAACTCTGATTTGTCCACATCAGATTCCGTACTGTGTGCTGACGTCATCTGTACGGATGATGATGTCATCAGCGTACCCTCTGTCCACCAAGTCAACTGCAACTTTGACCACTGATAACTCTCGCGTCCGATGTCGGATTTCAAATCTTAGAGCTGGCGCTTGGAAAGCTTTCAGGACGAGCTCGCGATGATGCTATTCATTGATTTTTGATGATGCCATTTTGCAGTTCTCTCCTGGATGCTCCTCGTGGATCCCGCTTTGACCAAAGGTTTGACTGCCATAACTCGTAACGGACTCTTTTCAATTCGCTCGTTGGAACCAGGACATTGAGTTCTTTCAGAGGCCGATCGAGAAAACAAGACACTTCAATTTTCATCAAAATGTCCAATTGATCAAAAATGTCACCTGAAAAAAGTTTTGAATATTCCACAAATACCTTAGAAACTAACAAATTCTTTCACAACAACTTTCACCTAAAGAATGTAAACACCTAGTACACTCAAAAAAAAAAATCATACACTACAAAATAAGAAACTGACTTCTGAAGCACCAAACTTTAAACAAAATTGACTAAATAAATATACCAACACTATCAACACACCTTCAAATATGCAAGACTTGAAACCCAACTGTGAAGAAACATGAAGCAAAAACATTTCTCCCAGACACCTCTACAATACACTATTCACACACTAGTGAATACTACTTCTTTTGTACAACAATCCACCACACCAAATTCTAGATACAACACCTTTGAAAACCTTTGATCAATATATCTAAAATGCATAGGAAGATCTTCAAGCTAGAATAAATGTAGAGAAACACTAGAACACTACTATGTAATTCATAACACACTGCAACTCATCGTTTCCTCTTTTTATCAAATTTTATCAAAATAACATGGAAACCAAGCACCAGGAACACATTTGCATCATCTCCATCACTTCCTAAACCATAGATACAAGATTTATCAAATAAAAATTGGAGGTTGACACTGGTAGCTTACTAATGACAACATAATGCAACTAATCAAAGCATCATCAATGCAACGTAGTCAATACCAACAACTACACATACTCTTGCAACAATATTCTTCTCATATAGTTGACACCAATGAAAAAATAGGATTTTTGACATCAATGACAATACCAACTACTCATACTTGCAAAAATCTCCCCCATTTCCATTGATGGCAATGCATGATGTGAAAAACCATCAACAACAAGCAACTATGCTCCATACCTATTTCCTTTTTTCTTTTTTTCATTACTCACTCTCTCTTATTCGGCTATATTGTTCTCTCGCCTTTCTGAACTACCAACTAAATTTTTTTCATATGATTCTCTTCCCCATTGAAATCAATGGAAAATGACAAAAGATTTTCATTAATTGTGTTTCTCCTTCGACATCAATCAACCCTCTAACAACTGCTCTACAACTTTTATTTCTTTACTACTTGGTATACTCCACCTTAGGAGCAAAAACCATACTACATCAATCAACAACCACTACATAGTGACAACACACACTCCCTCTGACTGCAACAACCAACAATGTTACTACCTACTCCCCTTGAGAGGTAGCCACCAAAATTAGTCTAAACCAAATAATGAATCTTGAAATCCACTAGACTGATGCATTTCCTTATTCATCTAGTTCAAAGGAGGGGCAATAACCTCCAACTTCTCCTAGAGATAATTGTATCTTTAGGAAGAGCTTTAGTGAATATATCAATAACCTAATCCTTTTTAGGCACGTATTCAAGATTAACTTGATTCTCGATAACCTTCTCTCTCAAAAAGTGATACCGGATTGAGACATTTTTTGTCCTTGAATGCATTACTAAATTATTTGAAATATTGATAGCACTTGTATTATCATATAAGATAGAAATTGGTTTATCATATACCACCCTAATATCCTTTAATATTTTCCTTATTCACAAAACTTGTGTGCAACAAGATGTTACTACAATGTATTCTACATCTACAGTAGATAAAGATACTAAATCTTGTTTCTTAGACATGACACCAATCTACATCCAAGAAAGAATCCACCACCACTTTTACTTTTCATTTCATCCACACAACCAACCCAATGTGCATATGTGTAAGAACTCAGAGTAAAATTAGTATCCTTTGGATACCATAGGCCATGATCCAAGGTTCCCTTCAAGTATCTTAATATCCTCTTCACTTCTACAACATGTGACTCTCTAGGATCTTATTGAAATCTAGCCACAAGACAAACTACATGCATGATATATAGCCTAGTAGTAGTTAGATATATGAGTCCTCCAATCATTGATCTATACTTACTCTAATCAACCTTATGATATTCATCATTCTTGCTCAGCTTGCAACCAGTAATCATAGGAGTACACAATGGTTTAGAATCATCCATTCCAAACTTCTTCAACATTTCCTTGAAATAATTTGATTGTGAAATGAAAATACCTTTATCTATCTTAATTTATTTGTAATCCAAGGAAGAAATTAATCTCCCCAAACATAGACATTTCAAATTGTTTTAGCATTTCTTCTACAAACTTCTTCCACATAGCTTCATTGCCTCTAGAGATTATTCCATCAACATATACAACCATAATCAAGATTTTATCTTTTTCAACTTTAAAGTAAAGATTGCTATCTATGGTACCTTTATTGAGTTCTTGTTATATCAAATACTCATCCAAACTTGCATACCAAATTCTAGGAGATTGCTTCAATTCATATAACCATTTTCAATCTATTGACTATATCTACTGTGTCTAATAATTGAAATCCTTTTGGTTGTTCTATGTATACCTCTTCTTCCAATTCTCTATTAAAGAAAGTGGAATTCACATCAATTTGATAAAATTTGAAATAATTATGTGCTACAAAAGCTAAAACATCTTGATAGCTTCCATTCCTTGCATTGGAGAAAATGTCTCCTCAAAATCTATTCCTTCAACTTGTAAGTAGCCTTTACACAAAATCCTTGCCTTTTTCCTTACCACTTCTCCATTCTCATTTAGTTTGTTTCTGAATACCCACTTTGTTCTAATTACATTTTTATTTTTTGGTCTTGGGGCAAGTTCCCTTGAGTCTGATTCTTCTTAATCTATAATAGTTCTTTCATAGCTTTGATGCAATATTCATCATTGGATGCCTCAAGCACTATTTTAGATTCAACTTCAAAAAGTAAACATAGATTTACCTATTCTTTAGTAGCTTTCCTTCTTGTTGGTAAACCTTTATTCTTATCTCCAATGATTTAATCTGCAAAATGATTCTTTTGCACATACACACCTTTATTCTTATCTCTAATGATTTGATCTACAAAACGATTCTTTTGCACATGCTTTGGAGTTTTGGGAGTCTTTTAATAGATTTTTCCTCTTTATTCTACACTTCTCTTACTTTTTCTTCTTCTCTACAAGAAGAATCATATGATTCATATCCATCTATCCTCATTGAATTCTTTTGTAGATCTTCATCAACTTTGACACGTGCACTCCCAACAATATTTCTTAATCTCTTGCAGCATTAGTAGGCTTTACTTCTAGTAGAGTATCCAAGGAAGATACCTTCATCGGACCTTGCATTGAACTTTCCTAAGTTATCTTCATCTCATTTGATATAACATTTGCTTCCAAACACTTTGAAGTACTTGAAATTAGGAATCCTTCCATACCATATCTCATAGGGTGTTTTTGTACTGTTTTCTCTTGCTTGAACTATGTTAAGTATATAAACAACAGTATGAATTACTTATCTCTAGTAGACTTTCAGTAGATTTTCCTCTTTCATCATTATTCTTGCAACTTCTTGAATAGTTCTATTCTTTCTTTCAACTACTACATTCTACTAAGGAATCCTAGGGGCAAACATGTGCCTCTTTATGCCATAATTCTCACAAGAGATGTTAAACTCATTGGAGGTGAATTTTGTTGAGATTATGGATGCACAGTCATTGAAGTTGCAGTCTTCAATGGAGGACCTTTGAGCCAGGAAAGATAATCAACCACCCATAAAGTGTTGCAACTAGGCATGCACAATAGAGATTCTATATTGATATGATATAAAAGATATATTGGATATGTTACAAATGAACAAGATTCCTGATTAAATAGGCAAGAGGTAAACCCTAATATGCATGAGATGTTGCCATGTGTCTTGATCTAACAACATGTGACAACATGTGAACCCTATGGTGATGATCATTAAATGATGAGATAAGTTCTAGAAGGAATCTTATGCCACAAACTACGAAAGGGAATATTATCCCATTTATTAAATGATTGCAACCTAGGACTAAATGATTAAATGCAAGACCTAAGTTAACTTATGCTAGTGTAATAATTAATTAATTAATTACACCAACACCCCCCCATAAGTTCAACTTAGGGAGGAAAATGCAATGATTATGCAAGATGATGATGGGTCCCGGCTACGAGGCCATGTTAGGTACCCATGTACATGAAGATGTAGAAGATCTCCCACAACCGGAGAAAAGGGGAAAAAACAGTGGGAAGAAAACCCCTCTCCAAAAAGGAGATGAGCAGAAAAAAGTGAGATAGGATGGGAAGGATGGAGATTATGGATGCACAGTCCTTGAAGCTACAGTCTTCAATAGAGGACCTTTGAGCCAGGAAAGATAATCAACCACCTAGAAAGTGTTGCAACTAGGCATGCACAATAGAGATTCTATATTGATATGATATAAAAGATATATTGGATATGTTACAAATGAACAAGATGCCTGATTAAATAGGCAAGAGGTAAACCCTAATATGCATGAGATGTTGCCATGTGTCTTGATCTAACATGTGACAACATGTGAACCCTATGGTGATGATCATTAAATGATGAGATAAGTTCTAGAAGGAATCTGATCCCAACTACTTAAAGGGAATATTATCCCATTTATTAAATGATTGCAACCTAGGACTAAATGATTAAATGCAAGACCTAAGTTAACTTATGCTAGTGTAATAATTAATTAATTAATTACACCAACACCCCCCATAAGTTCAACTTAGGGAGGAAAATGAAATGATTATGCAAGATGATGATGGGTTTGGGCTACGAGGCCATGTTAGGTACCCATGTACATGAAGATGCAGAAGATCTCCCACAACCGAAGAAAAGGGAAAACCCAGTGGGAAGAAAACCCCTCTCCAAAAAGGAGATGAGCAGAAAAAAGTGAGATAGGATGGGAAGGATAGAGATTATGGATGCACAATCCTTGAAGCTATAGTCTTCAATAGAGGACCTTTGAGCCAAGAAAGATAATCAACTACCCAGAAAGTTTTGCAACTAGGCATGCACAATCGGGATTCTATATTGATATGATATAAAAGATATATTGGATATGTTACAAATGAACAAGATGCCTAATTAAATAGGCAAGAGGTAAACCCTAATATGCATGAGATGTTGCCATGTGTCTTGATCTAACAACATGTGACAACATGTGAACCCTATGGTGATGATCATTAAATGATGAGATAAGTTCTAGAAGGAATCTTATCCCACAAACTAGGAAAGGGAATATTATCCCATTTATTAAATGA
>VDFB02151077.1:0-29124 GCA_007258455.2 Sequoia sempervirens
AGATGATCTTGATGATTTGTGATAGATTCAGAGGTAACTAATGAAGATTGTTTACTTTTCACCTTATTTTCAAGACTTTCCACAACTCTTATTGACAGTGGGCATAAAGCAAAGAATTTAGGACAAAATTATCCACTCAGAACTTGAAAGTATCTAAACCACTTCTCTCCTAATAACCAAAGTATACTTCAGATAACAACCCACCATTTAAAGATGGAAAGAACAGAAACCCCAAAGAACAAACAAGTCAGAAACCAAAAGTACAAAGGAAATGAAGGGACAAAAGAAAAGGACAAGCAAGCAAAACAACAAAACTATTTACAAATAGAAAAACAAACAGACTATTTATAGACAGAACAGAAAAACCAAAGGACACGGGAAAAAGAAAATGAAAGAACAAAAGAAAACTAACTAAACCAAAAACCAACACTAACCAATCCTAATCCTAAACTAACTCTAAAGCTAAGCCCTATAAACACAAAACTGTAAAATTTGTACATTGACTTGACTGATTTTTCATTATGTGCAACAATCTTAACCTATTAGGCACAATTCTAAACCTAGCAAATTTATCTTTATACTCAGAAATATGAAGTTTATGTGCAATAAGTTTGTTCTGAGAGTATAAAGCTTGAAGTATTATTAGTTGTGGGTTCTCAGTTTCGTCATGATTTACCCACAAACATGTTTTACTATTCCCAATGCCATAATCAAATTGAAAATCATTGAAACACAGAGGATAATGAAAGGACACCAGCTGATTCATAAGATTTCTAGTTACTGATGCAAACTTGTGTTGTATGAACTCCTTCTCTCGAGGTTTCAGCTCATGGAACACCACTGAAGCAAGGTTTGTCTTGGGGCTGGGATATTCACTAACTAGCATCTCTGTATTCATCTCGGGTATAGAGTGAAAAATCTTCTGGATTTTTTGAGATGAAGTCTTACTTTCAACATTCTCTTGAAACATGTCACCCCCAAGGGTTTGAGAATCTGCGTCCAACTTATCACCATTGATGTTAGGGATACTGGCACATGGTGAACAAGGATTTCCTTCGAACTCATTTGAATGCATGGAGTCAAAGTTAGGAAAGCACTTTCTCAATTCATATTCATGCACATCATCAATAAGAACATGCCATTCAACATCAAATTTATTAGTATTAAGATCAAATTCATTTGTGGATGCTAAGAAAGGACTCTCTTCAACCAACACATTTGAGTAAACAGAAGCAAAATCAAGAAAATACTCCCTTATCTCCTTCTCTTCATCATATTGAAGAGATTCAACTTCTGAGATAACCTCTTGGTCGCTTTCTTGGCATTCCTTTGCTTCATCCAAATGTATCCCATCATGAATTTATTTAGGGAACACTTGACTGATATGCACATCTACTTGAACGTCTTCCCTTAAAATTTCATTTTGGAATTTAAGTCCTTGCCTTTGACCACAAGAGTCATTGGTAATCCTATCTTAAAGTGTGTTATCTGTTTCAATCCGTTCACTACTTAAATCAGCAGAGTCATCTTCTTGTGTTAACCCATCAAAGTGTGTTTCTTCCTCATTCACCATCATGAAAGAATCTATGGATTCATTGATGAATCCATTCTCCACTTCTATCAAGCCCTCACTAGGTGGAGGAGTTTCATCAGTTGTTGAATCCATTTCAATGCAAGGATCGAGGTCATCAAAAGATAGGGAAGAATTAAAACTCTTCACACAGTTACTCTCATCATTTTGGATGGACATATTATCATTTTCATGCAAACTAGTTGTTTCATCCTCCTCATTGAGGGGATACGTACTCCAAGGATCCTCCATAAGTATTCCTTCACTAGTGATTAGTTGTTTGAAATATAACTCCATCCTACCTAGGAAGATGTGGCAGTCCATCTGAGAGTGTTGATTAGTTCGATGTATCCTACATCCACTTGGACCAACAAGTTAGATGATAGTTTCAGATCTCCCAGCTCTTCTAGTTTCTCCCTTATTCAATTTTGCATACGAGGGATATCAATCCACCATGAACCATGTTCCTTTGTCCATTCCTCATCACCCTGATTCTCATCTTGATCAGAAGAGTTGTTCAAATCATTGGGAGATATTGTTGATTTCTCGTGACATAAATCACGTATTAATACCTCATGTCCTTCAAAGCCATCATTAGTACTAACATTTTCAACAAAGCTAGATTCTATATTGAGATTTCCATTATGCTCTAAATTTACATCCATTTCATGCTTTTTACCAAACAAGTCATCAAAATTATATTCTGGCTCATCAAATGTTTCATCTACAACTTCATTGTGATGTAATGGACTATGCTTTGGAATATGACCGAAAAGAGATGATATGGTCACAACTTCATTGACAAGTGGAGTACTTAACTCTGTGATTGGATTTTTCCGAGAGAAGTTCTCCCAGTGGTCTTGTGTGTGATTGACCTGATACGGGGTGTTGGGGAATGTGGTGCTTGGAACCTCAGGAAGGTTGTAGCTGCTTGGTGAGAATGGTTGCACTTGGGTAGGGATGGTGGGTGAAGTGGCATAAGGCTGCAGATGGAAGTTTGCAAGCACAAGAGGATAAGAACCCTGAGTTTGGCTATCTCAATTTCTAGTGTCATGTCCAAATTGTGCCAATAAGAGAGCTTTGTTCAATGCATCATGCAAGGATGTAGCCTCACCACAACATCTAACTTTGGTTGTAAATGAGGGGTTTAAACCCAAATAATAATGCTCTATTAGTATATGATCATCAACAACCAAATCTAAAGATTGAACCCTTCAATACATAAACAAAAATCTATGATTAAATTGATAAATTGATTCCGATGGTTTCCTTCTTGTGGTTGCAAATTCAAACGATAGGTCTTGTGTTCGTGCATAAGGGTCAAACTGATCCACAAATAAAATTTCTAACTCTGTCCATGAAAAAATATAATTTGGTGGAAGATTAACATACCATTTCCTTGTTGTACCTTGAAGTGTTTTGACAAAAAGTTGATAGGTTGTATCTTCATGAAGAATTTGGTGAAGAGTCATCAAATCCTTGCAAATCCTAACATGATCTTTAGCAATTTTTCCACTGTTAGTGAAAAATAATTGAAGCCTATTATGCATATGATAAGGAATTTCTTTAAGAATCCCAGGGATACATAAAGGGCTGCCCATCAGAGCTGGGTTTTCCAAGATCTGACCCACTCCAACTTACAACAATCCAAAATTATTCAAGGAGGCCCTCCTTCTACCGCTAGTTTTTGTTGACGGTTCAAGTGGCACAACAACATGCAAACACAATATTGCTATTATGTTTCTCCTGAAAGAGAAAGAATAACACATGGATATATTAACTCCCAAGGTTTTGTAATCGGTTCTCGACTGTGCTGATGTCACTCAATGGTTGATGTGAACTATAATGTTCAAGGGGCCTGCTGGTGTTGAGCTTCTAGATTGTTCTAAGATCAAATAGAAATTCAAACCTACTTTAATAGGGGTTTTTAAAGAAACATAAAAAGATAGATCAAAGCTTTGGAACCGAAGAGAATGATCATTCATCCAACTTAACCAGACTTGTTACCTTTCAAGGAATTCCTAACTAAAACTACAAAACAAAATTAACTTGTGATTAACACACAATTTCATTCATTCACAGTGCTAACTTCAACAACAGATTGCAAATCACTATTTAAACAAGAAATAAAATAAAACTTCATTCCTTGAAATCTTCTCAAATCAAATGGTTAACTAAAGATGAATACCATTCAGGAACACAACATGAAGTAGATTTAAATCTGGTTGCTTCTACTTTTAGTGAAACAGATAAGCAACATTTACAACTCTGGCACAATCACCAGTGTACAGAAAACCTATATCTTTAGACTATTTCCATCTACACTAAGAAAACTTGAAAGATACATTATTCCCTACACTAAATCTAACTCCTAACTATGAAGACAAACAAAGCTCCCATTACAAAGAAACAGGATGCAGTTTTGTCTCCTCTATCTTTTCTAAAACTTCTACCTAAAACTTGTACCATTTCAAAAGAGGCAAAAAAATGCCATATATACGGAATGTACCCAAAAGAAAGTCAGCCCTTGTTTTAGGGTTTTACAAAAAATATCCAACTCCAGAAGGGTTGGTTTCTAGATCTTTTTGAATAGAGTTAATGCTGCATTCAATGTGAATCTCTACTGTCCATGTCGGTGAAGGATCGCTTTCAGGAGAAGTCTTCAGATCTTTTACAAACACAACATTAACTTTATGCCTTGGTGTCCATCTTTGAACTCCCTTGCAGCGCTGCCTTGAATGCTCTAAAGCATTATCATTAATGCCAAGCCACCTCTGCCAGTAGCGATCCCACCTATCCCTGAGACTCGTGGTTCTTTCTTTCCTTCAGCCTCCTTGTGCTTAAGATCTTTCTGCACGTTGACCACCTCTGGAAGCAACATCAAACTTTTCGTTAGATCTTCACACCAGTGTTCACCGAGCTACTCCACTGACTCGTTCACAGAGCAGTTCCACATCGGTCACATTCTGTTGATCTCCCTCATAGGGGTAGTCATCCAGTCCAACAACCAATGGTTCACCCCTTTAGGTTCTTCTTACTAGGTGAACATAGGCCACTTAAGATTCTCGGGCAGTCAAAGGTCATTTGAATGGAATCGCATGTCGGTGAGACATTGGCCATGTCTCCTTGATGCGATTATACCTCATAGCAGCCATCGGCGTAGCACACGACAGTCAGAAAGACCTCATAGAGAGCGGCACAAGTCATATTGATATCCACAAAAACCATCAGCAAGACAATCGTTATCAGCCAAGGGTCATGGCGAGTTCCCATCGGTCATACCGATATCCCTTTTTCCACTAGAAAATCTATCGCTATTGGAAAGACTTCCCATTGTCGGAAAGACCTCTAATCGAGCCCCTCCACCTTTCGGTGAGACACCATCGAGTTGGCTAGACGTTATAGCGAGCTCATTTTATTCCGGGGAGACTCCACTTGGTCGCCGGGACTTCGTAGCGATGACAAATTATTCAGCCAGGAGCCTCCATTTCACTTTGGCAAGACTTCACTTGGTCGGGGAGAGATTACATCAGGTAGCAAAAGTTATAGTGATATCCCCTTCCATCGCCGAGTTCACTGCTATTGGCAAGAATTCCCTCAGTTGGCGAGATGTTATATCGAAGCCCCACACCTTTCGACGAGACTTCTATCTGTCGGTGAGACATCTCTCCAAGCTCAAAACATTATACCGAAGGTTTCACCAGTCGGCAAGAGATCCTTGGGTCGGCCAGACATCACACCGATATCATTTCATGTTGGTGAGACTAGCTTCCTTCGCCGAGACATTTCGTAGTCAGCTAGACATCACACCGAAGGGAGAACCCTTCGGCGAGACCTCCTTCTATTAGCGAGACTTCACGGAGAATATAAATCTTTCTCCCCAATGTGGCCTTTTGAACAACTATTGGGGAGACTTTTATCTATCGGCAGGACCTTTCGCCGAGACTCCCCCCATGTCGCTAGGACATCTCCCCGAAATTAAACCACTCTCCCCAACGCTGTTCCATTTCAGCAAGAGTCCACCCTATTGGTGAGACCTATTGCCGATGCTACCATCCTTCGTCGAGACCTCCTTCTATCGGCGGGACTTCTCCCCAAACTTGAAGCTGTTTCGGTGAGACCCCGCTGTGTCGGTGAGACCTTTCACCGAGTTCCAAACATTACACCGAAGGGAGAATCCATTTCAGTGAGACTTTTCCTCTTCGGCCATACCTCCTGCTGAACATAAATCTTTCTCTACGAGATCCCCCGATGACATCTCTCTTGCTGAGATTTCTTCCCAAGCAGAGAGACATATAAAACCTTACGGTGACTAAGATGTCATGGTGACTGGTGGATCCCAAATGAATAATACACCCCACCAGTCGGAAAGACACCTAAAAGGTCTCAGTGACTTTCTTCTTAGATGAATTTTATGTTGAATGGGATTGAGGCATGCTTTCCAGTTGACTTCCCTGAGAGATATCTTTAGATGACCGATTCAATCCTACAAAACAAATGCCTCCATTATTCCTCAAAGCATATGAAATACACTATTGTTCATCATGCCTTCAATTTTAACAAAAAGAAACCCAACTTTAACTGAGGCAGAACCAAAATTAGACATAACAAAAGAAAGACTTAGGAGGAAAACAAAAGAACTCCTAAGACCAAAACAAATAACCAAAGGCAAATTAGAACAAAAGAAAAGGGGGGACCCATTTTGTTCTCGAATAAAATGGGGTGGTTATGCAAGGCATAATAATACTAATGGATCTGTCACCATGGCCTGTACCTGTGACACTGATGGAATGGCTATTGAGGGCTGCAATGATGCTGTAACTAATGGATCTACCACTAGATGCTAGCTATGTGTGGACCTATGCTATGATTTAGATGACCTATGACTATGCCCTAACCCATGACTTGAGGCATGCCTATGGGAATGGTTGGACCTGTGCCTTAATGACTACCTTGAGGAAGTGGATCCCCCTGCACTGCTCTGACTCTAGCTGCCACTGTCACTCCCTGATCTACTATCGCTACCTATCCTCATCTGTGTCTACGTCATAGTAGGGTCTCTCCTCTCGACTGGCACTACCTACTCATATAGCAACTTATATCATCTTGAACATGCATTGACCCTAGAAAACTTTCGTGCCATGTCACCTGATGGTCCTGTGCATAATCATGAAAACTTTATGCACCACTAAGATGACTCTTGTTCATGGATCACTACCTGATCTCGCTCCACCCTAACCACCTCTAGCTCTGCCTATAGTGCCCTCACCTGCATTGTGCTCTCATTCAATCGTTGTTGCAAATCTGCCACTTGCTAATCTATCATCGTGTCATGTGGCAGTGGTGATCTTGAAGTTATCTTCTCTCCCTCAACCATCCTCCACCTCAATAACTGCTCCACCTCATCAATAGCATCGTCATCATCCTCCCTAATTTCCTCCTCTCCTCTGAATCCCTCATCTCTCGGCCTCCACCTCCACATCCTATCTAGCCTCCTCATCTACCACATCCTCCTGATGTATCTCCTCCTTGGCCAGATGCTCCTCCTCTCTCTCCTCCTCCTCGGCTGCCTCGGGGATGGCATCCTATGCCACTCTGGCCACTCGCTATCTCACCCTCCTCCTACCCCCATCCCCTCCTCTCCTCCTCCTCCTGCCATCCCATCATCTCCATCATCACCATCTCTCGCTCCCCCTACCTCCATCTCTCCCTCGTTCTCTGCCTCTCCCCCTATCTCTAGGTTTGCCTCCTCAAACACCTCATGGAAGCCACATTATGATTGATCTCCTGTCAATCAATGCTAACCCATCCAAATATGTCAAAGGGACTGGGTGATGAGTTTTCCACCATAAATCATAATTAGCATTAGTCCCCGGCTCTACAACTCCACCCCTCCATCCCCACTGTTGCGCTACCAGCCCATCAATCTACTACTCTACAAATGGTATGGATATTGAAGGACCCCAGGCTGACTCTCTAGTTGACCTGGCATACTCGGTTGTACCCATCAGAACACCCTGTTGCTTGGTGAACTATCATTAGACCCTTTGTGGTAGGTACATCTCGATAATCAACTGGCTCTGTATAGTCCTGCCAATTAAATATCTGAACTACCTACAAAAACTAAGATGGTCATCCTCATCCTCCCACTACCTACAGTCTCTCTAAGGTCTCTAGATGAATGATATCATGGTATCAATCCAATGACGCCACCAACTTGTCTCACCGACTCAAGTCTGCTGTAAGGCGCCTGCATAGTAATAGATGTATGGCATGCCATCTGCCAGTTGAGCTCTCTGGATGGGTGAATAGAAAATAACTACGTGCTCCCATGCCCAAACCATCAAGAGAATCATCCCACACCCAATGCTCTGTTCTCTCTCGTAGGCCACCTCATGGAGCTGATGATATAGCATGCCTAGTAAGCAAGGTCCCCAAGCATAAACATTCTTGTCTGGTCTCATCCTGACAAGAACATCTCCCCAGCCAATGGGAAATCTGTGTCCTTAGTGGTCCAGAATCAGTACCCCGTCGATCAGTGTCACTAGTAGTGCATCAAATTGCCCGTAATGCTCCACCATAAACTCCCAGTGGATCTCGTAACCCTCAATCCCCAGCCCTGCACTCTGATCATGATAGTAGGATGTGAAAGTATGGTAACTATGTTGTGGGTCGTAGATTATCTTCTCTCCTCAAATTGGCAGATGAAGAATTTGGTACATGTCCTCAAGCGTAATAGTCGCCTCTCTTGTTGACAAGTGGAAGGAGTAGGTCTCCAAGTTCCATCTCTCACAAAGTGCTATCCGAAGCCCCCTATTTGCTCAGATAATGGGCATATAGGCAACATAGTAAATTCCAAGTCACATAAGTCATCGTTGCTCTCAGTCTGACAGCTGATTCCAAAACCTATATGTGGATGGCCTATTCTCACATGTATAAATTGACGCTAACTGTCTCTGCACATGTGTCAAAGCTTACATTAGCATCTTATTGAAAATCATCATTATCACTTATCTAATGCAAAAGCATTCAAAATTTGAAATTAAGCAAAGTCAGCCTTGGTCAAAGTCAGAGTCAAATGCCTCACGTTGACTTCATTTGCATCACGAAAAGGCGTTTGCGTCACTCTATACTTCAATTGCATCTCAATATGTCAATTGTGTCATTCCCACTTGCGTTTGCATTACATCAGATCACTTGTGTCATGATTTATTGCATATGCATCACTTTATTTGAATGTGTGAACAAACGAATGCATCACAACATGTCATATGCGGCATTATAGCTCTCGTTTGCGACGCAATTTTGTGAATACGTCACACTTTTTTGCAAATGCGTCACACATTCATGTTCTAACGTAATGACCCCTTTGCATTTGCATCACAACACATCAAATGCATTGAACACAAATGCGAATGCAGCTTACGTGCACACACATGCATCACAGCGCATTCGTTACCCAACTTAAAACCCTAAAATGACACGTAAAACAATAAAATCACAAAGCATGGTTGGGGTACGTACTATTGGCTCTGAGCCCTCTAGCCACTTGTAAGTCCGCATGATCTCCCCACAATGCTCAATCATTGGTATCACCATTGTGGCTATAGTCCTCCTCACTCTGAGCTCTCAAAATTACTAAGGTGAAAAGTGAAAATGAATTGACTTTTACCCCATTTTCAACCTATTTATAGGATCAAAATGGCATTTCTCAAACCTTTTTATTACTAGAGGCTCTTTTAACCAACTTTTACCATCTTTTTGGTTGCTTTAAACTCCTCGAAATCCTAAATCGTCTGTGCCATTCTCTTTTTGGTCATCAAATTGACTTGTCAGGATACTTTCAATTTTTTTTGTCACCAGGCCAAAATTTGAAAATTTTCCTAAGGGGGCATAGATACTTTGTACCTTCATTGGGGCATGACTATGATTTATTATCTTTGTCACAATGCGACAAGCTGCATTGTGACAAAGAGGGGCAAAATGTAGACACTTAAAAATGACCTAGGCCTGCAAGCTCTATTTTCCACCTTCTTCCTAGCATAATTAAGACATTTTAATTATGTCATTGGTTCACTTTCAACTATTAATTAAATAATTCATAATTATTTAATTAATTCATGTCTTTTTATTCTTCTTGATTATTTAAATAAATAAATTTTATTTATTTATCTAAATATGTCAGTAATTGTCTAAAGTCTCTCTATAATTAAATAAATTTCTTAGTTTATTTAATTATCCTTGTCCAATAATTTTTCCTAATTATTTAAATAGATAAATTTTATTTATTTATTTAAATATGTCACTAATTCTTAAGTCTTCTTATAATTAAATAGATTCTTTAATTTATTTAATTATTGGTCATCTTCTCTAATTAAATAATTATCTTCAATTATTTAATTACCTTATTTGACATTTTCCTCTTTTTAGTAAATAATTTGAATTAATTATTTATTGTCATGTGGTCCCACCTTTTGAATTAAATTAATTTTTAATTTGAAATAGACTTTTTCCTCAAAAATCAAATAATTTCCATTTATTATTTGATTTTCCAACTACCTCTTTTTTTGTGCCAATCTTATCTCTTGTCACATGCATTGTCAACCCTTGATTTTATTTCCTAAAAATCAATCTTGTCCATCCATTTTGAATTTGATCTAATGTTGCCCTAACCTTAATTGTGGGTTGTCAAATTGAATCTTGTCCATTGATTCTAGGGCACTTGTCAATCTTCAATCTTGGCCATTCACTCAAAATTGCATTTTCTATAAAATGACAATTTTGCTCTCATTTTGCCATCTCATGCAATCTTGTTTTAGGCAATCTCATGCTATCTAGACTTCATTCTCTTGTCATTTTCTTGCAATCTTGTCATCTTGCATTATTGTCAGTTTTTCATAGGCATAATTAGACATAGTTTATATGCTTACTAGTTGCATTGTAGCTTAGTATTGCATATTGTCATCTCAAATCCTTCAACATTTGCTTAGGGCTTGTCATTGTCATTAGATTTCTCATCACAAATTTGAGGGAAACATCATATTTGTAGCAAGTTGAGAAGGTGTAATGGAGGTCAGCCATGGAGATTGAAGACATTTGGTGAGATCTTTCATTTTATTTTCATGTTATTCCTTTGCACTCTATTACTACTTCAGGTTTTATGTTAATGCATTAGATCTACTAACCCTAGGAAAAATACCCTTAGTTACATATATTTTGTGGGGGAAAGTGACATAATGATAGGATTACAATGAGATATTATAAATTGACCATGGATATATTTCTCTTTTCTTAATGGGCATAATTATAGTATTAGGGGTTTAGTTGTTATAAACCTTAGGCTTGATCACTCATGAATACTCCTAGTTTTAGATTAGATTCCACCATAATGGGCAAGAGTATACATTACAAGTTTTGAAGGTAGTTAATTTTCAAATGGTTAGCTAGCATCGTAAGGATTTGTTATAGAAATGATGCTCTGGTATTTTGCCACAATTTCACTTTTTCAAGGATTAACATGTTTCTCCTTTGTGGGATTTGTAAGACTACATTAATCTAGCTTCTCTATCTTTCATGATCATTAAGATTAAATTCATCTTCCAACTATTTTTATCCTTTCTTGCATGAGATAAGATACTCATTTAACATCCTTTCCTATTATAGAGGCTCCCATAAAGCATGCATACCAAGGAAAAAGAACACATATAGATCTATGGGTCCAAATATTCTTTTCTTTTTCTTAATATTTCGTTGGCATGCATCTTTGTGAATGTTTGTTGTAATGGAACCCATTATCTTTATGTGTTAATATTTATTTGACAAGCATGTTTGTTAATACTTGCTTACTTTGAAATACATGTTCATGAGTAACAATACTTTTGGTAGACTACTACGTTAAATGTTTACATCATTATAATAGATTGTTGAAATATGGTGTCTTTAATACATATTCATGTTATGATTCACTTACACCTCAAAGTAGGAAAAATATAACGGTGTTCAATATTTGTATATCTAGGCTAATTCCCATAGAGTTTGGGACCATTTTAATGGAATGCCTTAATACAATTACATAAGAATTGTTGGAGTAAATTTATTAATATTTACTCTAGTACTTAATGCAAACTTATGAAAAGGTCATCTAGTTCTGATTGCGAGTGTTATTGCATTAATTACACATTTCAATCAGTCATGTGCTTTATTCTTTGTGTTACACACAAGATAACCACATTTAACTAATTCATGCATTTTGTTATCTCACTCCTCTCTCAGTCAGAACTCCATCATTCAGGGTCTCATGTTGAGTTCGCCTGAGTCTACATAAGGATATTCAATCCTTAATCGTATTCATTCAATAATTGATTCAATAATCAATAATCATTATTGTTTCACATATTTTGTTGTGTTTTTTCTATGTGTGATAGGGTTTTCTTTAGAATATCATCCATGGCTTTTGGAATCTCAATCATGGATTCTTTCAAAATGATACACATTTGTGTAAATTTGTGCCTAGTCTTATATCCTTTATCCATAAGTTTATACTCTCATACATTTACTTGTTTCTTTAATTTTAAGATTTTTCTATCTTAAATCAATATTTACTAAATTTAGTATTTCATCTAACTAGCTCTTAATACAAAAATAAAAATAAAAAATAACTATTTACCACTTTTTAGTAAGGATGGGACATAAAATTGTTTTTAATTGCTTGACCATTAAAATGCATGATATTTGAGTAGAATATAGCAAAACAAAGACTAAAATTTGAATTAATGGCTGGTGTGGGCATTTGAGATTTCTAGTTTCTAATGTCTACTCACTCCTTCATTTGGAATGTTTGATATTAAAATCATCATAAAATAATTAAGTCAAAAATAGTACTGGAATGAATGGTCCATTAGGTGGTCCTAACTTTCCACCATCATAAATATCACCTAGATGTACAATAAATGCTAAATAGACCATTCATATTTAAATACAAATTCTTAAGAACAACTACTCTTCTAATATGAATTAATAAATTGACAAAAAAACTCCATACTTAAATTTTGATTAAACTGCCTAATCTTCCTTAAAAGAACACTGGAACAATGACAAATATAAGTAAATACATACCAAATAAAATCTGTTAAAAGAGTGTATATAACTCACAATACAGGAGGATAACTTAGCAGCTCGCACCTCCCGTCCTTTACAGTCCTCTTGTTGGCCGGTCAGAGGACTGCCATTTATTCTATTTGTAATCTTTCTTTCAACTTTGTTCAATAAAAAAAAAACATTAAATTTACATTCATATTTCTTCCTAGAATGAATGAATGGCCTATTAGATATCCTAACGCTTCACCATCATAAATATCACCTCGATGTAATGAATGCTAAATAGACTATTGAAAAACATATCCTTTTGAACAACTGCTCTTCTAATATGAATTATAAAAATTGACTAAAACCTCCATACTAAAATATTGATTAAACCACCTAATCTTCCTTAAAAGAACACTAGAACAAAGGCAAATATATGTAATAATTACTGGAGAAATGTTGCTAAAAGAGTGCATATAGCTCACAATACATGGGGATAACTTAGCAGCTTGCATTCCCTGAATAACATTAAATTTACATTCATATTTCTTCCCAGAAATCATCCAAGTTCCAGGCAAGTATCCCAACATTCTCCTCCATGAAAGTGGCAAAGAGAAGAGGAGGTGAAGCATTATCATCGGCCATGACATCCTCTGTTGTTGTTGGCAAGATCACTGGAATCTCCTTGAGAACTGAAGGAGGGAGATTGTGAGATGAAGGAAGAGCAAGTGAGGATATCCAAGGGCAGGTATTACCACATAATTCCTCAGCTTTGGGTCGCTTGGCCACCGGCTTCAACAGTATAGGCTTCTCAGTTGACTTTCTCTTGTCATCATTATTAATCCTGTGGGCCAAACTATCTGGGTTGGGCATTCCTGTTAATTGCTGCACCACATCCTTGAAATGGAATATATCTGTGGTCACAAATTGGATGTCCCTTCTTTCTCCTGAACCCTTTTTCTTCATATTGTTAGGCAGCCCTTCTTTTACTTTCAAGGTATTTGGTAGGGAAATGAGTCGATCTGTCCATCCAGCATGAATTTATAAAGTTTATATTTTGCAGGGAAATGAGTCAATGGGTTTGTTAAGTCATAAATGTTTTGCGTAAATGATAAAAATGTCCAAGTGATCTGACACACGTCACACACCAGGAATGTTCTGGAAGGTCAATGAGTCGGTCATGTTATGCAACATAAGTTCATAAATAATAGGCCTGATCGTATTGACAGACAGACAGGTTTGGTACAAATCAATTGATACCTATCTTGCATACTATCGGTAGAATGTATTTATTAACTAGCTATTGCACTTTAGGTGTGCAACTGGGTACGCCGAATAATTGGTTGAAAATGATAACAATTGACATATTAAGAAGAGGAAAGATTGAAATAATTTTGATGCAAACAATTGTTTACTTTATTTGATTTTGTGTAGATGTATTGGTTGGAATAGAACAATTTGTATGCAACTTATTAAAACAAGACATTTTTAAAATGAAATGGAAATAGTATAGGAAAATAAATGAGCTTAAAATAATGTGAGATAAAAATGTAGATTTAGGATTTATATACAATGTTGAAAATGAAGTGTTTTTTATTTAATGTTTAATTTGCATTACAAGAATCTATGCAATTGAATATAATAGTATTACCATAGTGCAACATGGTGATATTGAACTCCAATTTAACATTTGTAGTTTTAGAGATAGGGAGGAATTTAGGTGGTGAAATTATCGACAAAACATTACATTTTGAATGTATTAACATCTTTAACTTAAATTGTTTTTGGTTTTTTGGTTTGTGGAGGAGGATGCTTGGGAACAGTAACACTTAGTACTCCATCTTGATAGCAAGTGAAAATGTTCTCCATATCGTAGTTGTAAGGCAGGGTTAGTATATGCCTAAATATGCCCACCCTGCGTTCCATACAAATGAATTTTACATCCTCATTCTCCTCCCTCTTTCGCTCTCCACTGATTGTCAACACATTCTCATCCTCTACTTGAACTTGCTTGTTCTCAAACACACAACAACTACTTTGTTAGTTCTAGTGGCTAGTGATTTGAAGCTTTTTTATCCCCTAGATGTAGAGAAAATGAGTGTTTGAGATTGTTATAAGGGAAATACCTTGATGTTGTTTTTCTTAAGGTCTGGCATGTCGGTTATGAAGACATAAGAGTTGGGAAACTCGTTGACATCAACGGGAGTGGAAACCATGGATGTGTTGTCTAGAATATAACTGTGTGTTGGATTGTTGAGGAGTTTCTCCATTTCGTGAGGGACTACGAGAAGCTCGTGAACACTGCTCAACTGGGGCTCCATCTCTTATGACAGCTCTGCATTCCCATCTAATTTCATCATCATCTCATTCATAATTATCCAATTGTTAAATAAATTATTCACAAATTATAGAGAAAACATTAATCAATATTTTTAAGTCTCCTTGTTCGACGACTTTTATGCACAATTTTTTTTTTTGCTAAATGCAAATTAATCCATCTTATCTTCGGAGTTTAAATCATAGTAGGTGAAATGCACTTCAACTGTTTGAGAAGTTTGGGATTGACATTACTGTCAATTGATTCTCTTCATTTTTCCTGTGTGCAACATATGGGCTTTGTTGCATGCGTACATAGCGTTGAAATGTGAAGGATGGGTGTATGCGAAGACTTTGTAGATCAGGTACTCGTGAAATAGTAGTGAATGTGAGGCCTTTCCGGTCAATGTTGCCAATGTCGACTGTGGCCCTTGGAAGTGTTAATCCTTGTGACTTGTGAATTGTCAGTGCCCAAGCCATTTTAAGTGGAATTTGACGGCGAAGTCCACAGTTGATTGGGGTTATAGGGACATTGTTTGGATTGTTATGGTCCCAAGGTGGGCCAATGTAATGTTTGAATTGAACAATGACAAACAAGGGTAGCTGGGGTGGTTTTTCACCTTTGTTGTATACAATTTCTTTAACCTGTCCAAGTGCACCATTCACAAGTCCAGTTTCGACCCAAATATTAGAACATAGCATGACCTCTTGGCCAATAGACAACAAAAAATGAGCTTGAAGTTGCTCTTCATCTGGATTTGTGTATGATGACCCTCTGAGTTGCTCTGCAGTGGAAAGGGCAACAGGTGTTGCCAAAGATAATAACATACGTTTGTTGTGTAGTAACACCATTTCATTTGTTGCAAAAAGGTGTATGGCAGACAAGAAAATAGAGTTTTCCATAGAGTTGAGCGATGAACTTGAGCGTGACATTAGGATTTCCCAATCTTCTTATGTAGGATATGCATTCCGTAGATTTGAGAGAAGTGCATGAAAAGCAATTTGGGAAGGAGCATCACCAACTTGTCAAAAAATCCTGGTCAAAGTTACCATTGTTGTGAAGCTGCGCCATAGTGTGCCACCATATGAAGTAGAAGCATACATGGGGATATCTTTAACTGGTGGTAGTTGTCCCAAGTCACCAAAGAGAATAATTGAGCGGCCTCCAAAGGGAAGGTGGTTGTGGGTAGGGAATGCCTGTTGTAGTCGCATGTCAATACGTTCTAGCAACTTGGGGCCTACGAAGCTCATCTCATCTACTAAAATGTACCTTATAAAGTACATTTTTTCTTGGAAGGCCGCAAGTGTTTGACCTTGTAGGGGGGCCATTTCTTTTATTGGAATTCAAAGGGCAAAATGAATTGTTGATGCTTGAATGTTGAATGCAGCAACACCTATAGGTGCAAGAAGTAGTAAAGGTGACTCGTTAATTGGAGCAGAGCTACTGAGAGTAGACCTTATCTTCTTTATGAGGTGTGATTTTCCAGTTCCTGCAGTTCCTTGAACAATGAGCTTTAGTGGTGGCTGTAATGGAACAGAGGTTAGATAAGACCAAATTATATTGAATGCATTTTGTTGTTGAGTAGAGAAAGTAGTAAGGCTTTGTTCATTGTGATCATGATGCACTTGAAAGGTTGGCCGATTGCAATCTATGAAAGTATTTGCAAGATGCATTTGTTGTTCGGTGAAGCTGGTATGTTCCCAATCGTGGTGCATGTCAATGTCACATCGACCAAGCATGTCTAGTGCATCAAGTTGTATAGGAAGGTTTGGGTGCAAACTTGAGAGAACCTGCCATTCTTCAGGATTGTTTCCTTGTAACACATGTTCAATGCTCGAGCTGCTGCTAACATCTGAATCTTCTACTGGATTTGGATTTTTGCGATGTACGTGCTATGGCCTGTATGTCAAAGAGAACCGTTCCCATTGTGAAATAATTTGATGTTCAGAGGCTCCAAAGTCAATGTCAATGTTTCGGAATGGGTGGTATAGAATTAGTTCACTCCAAAAAAATTCATAAAAGGTTTTGTCGTCTCTTGCAGGGATGCAAGTGAACCTAGGTGAGACGCGAACAATTACTTTTTGGGGACGCTGCTTCCATTGTTCATTTTTTCGGGATGCTTTGAAGGTCCATTTTTGGGTAAGTTCAATGAGAGGCATTGCCTCTAGTTGAATGGGGCGAGCCATGTAAGTATCGATGTATGTAGGTGAAGTGGTAACTGACGCAGATGAAATTGAGACATGCTAAAATTTGTGGTGGTTAACATTTAAAGAGACAAATGTCCTACTAGATATGGAGAGGGGTAATTTTAGTAAAAGGTGGCAAGTTTCTTGGGCACTAATATCACGATCGACAAGGCTGTCGGTAAGCATTTTCAAAAAGCTACTGGGGTCTTGCAGGGATGCAAGTGAACCTAGGTGAGACGCGAACAATTGCTTTTTGGGGACGCTGCTTCCATTGTTCATTTTTTCGGGATGCTTTGAAGGTCCATTTTTGGGTAAGTTCAATGAGAGGCATTGCCTCTAGTTGAATGGGGCGAGCCATGTAGGTATCGATGTATGTAGGTGAAGTGGTAACTGACGCAGATGAAATTGAGACATGCTAAAATTTGTGGTGGTTAACATTTAAAGAGACAAATGTCCTACTAGATATGGAGAGGGGTAATTTTAGTAAAAGGTGGCAAGTTTCTTGGGCACTAATATCACGATCGACAAGGCTGTCGGTAAGCATTTTCAAAAAGCTACTGGGGTAGGCATTTCTAACTCTAAATTGGTTGAGATGTGCGATAATATGGCGTGATATGTTTCAGATTTTTGCTCAGCTTTTGCTGCATATTTTGCAATATATTTGAGGACAGCATCAATTGAGAGTACAGGTTGACAATCTATATTGGCCCTCCAGATAGAGAGTATAGATGGGTTGTGAAGGTTCAGGCGATCATCATTGCGAGCAGGTGTGTACTTAGGGTGGGTAGTCTCCTCATTTGAAAAACTTGACTTGTCTTGCATGGGCCATGGTGCTTTATAGCGACACACAGTGGTTGGCCCTTTCTTTCTAAGGCATGTTAGCAAAGTACACTTTGTGTGTCGCTCAACTCGATTGATCAATTCATAATAGTCAATTGAAGGATCGCATTACAAGATCCTTGTTGTATCCAACAAACAAGGATCATCAAGAATAGAGCGATGAAATGTTTGGTTTCTCAAATGGAGGGTACATGGATTCTAGGCGGAGACATATTTGTCTATGTAATCAAGTGCAGTCTGTATAGATTGAAGGTTATTCCATTGTAATCTACTAATATCAGGTGCTTGTTCGAGCCATAGAAAACCATGTATGTGTGCAGATCCTCTGTGTTGCCATTCATACCTACGAAAAGATGATATTTAACAAACTAAAAAGGTAAGAGTATATTGTAAAAAAGGAAGGGATGGTTTCTTGTAAATAATCAAAGAATGATTGTATTGTGCAACAACAGAAAAGAAAGCTATTACCTGCACCAATATTCTGATGTGCCAAGAAGTTTTTCCAAGACATCTTCTCGAAATGCAGTAAACTTGTGGTGCATGTATATTGCTGTAAGGTGTGGATTTTGGACAATGTTTTGTATTCTCCATCTAGAGGCCATAGATGGATTTGTAGGAGGCTTGGTAGGCATGATGCTATGCAAGTCCAGCCATTTCATATCTATTGCACTAAGTGTGAAGAAGAGTGAGGGGCAACCAATCTGAATGATTATGTTAGAGAGTTCTCCTCAATGTTGGGTCCAAAATGGACGAGTTCCATGAATTGATGAACTAAATTACATGAGTTGATCTGCAAGTTTGTCATTAGGAGTGTCTTGCAATCTTTGGCGAAGGTCAGAGACTGTCAAGGGTAGGTAACCATCAAAATTTTTGTGAACAAATACAGAGGAGGTTGCTTGGCTACGGTGTCGCATAATTATATTTAGTATGAAGTACCTGAATCGGGGGTGCTGGCCAAACCGATCATCGTGGTACCTTAAAAGATGGAGAGCATATTCATGTAGTTTAATTTCTTTGATACGTTGTTGCTTGAATGTTGCTTTTCATTTTGGAAACAAAGTGGGGAATGCCATAGCAAATAGTCCTTCTGTGGTGTACTCATTGATAGGAAATGGAGAAATGGGTGGCCATGCAATGATTGGTGTTGGTCGTCCTACTCCTAGTTGTAACAAAGAGCACACTTCTTCAACCTCTATACGTGTAAGCAGGAGGTTTGACACAAAGGATGTTGTTGCCAAAATATGTTGGTCGGAGGGGTCATATTCTGTGTCGCTTTTTTCCTAGATGCTTGTATTTGTGGTGGTGGGATTCAAAGATGTAGCATAAATTAGGTTTGAGATGTCAGTAGAAGACTCTGGCAAAGTGGATAGTGCAAGCTCATCTATTTGGACATCCTTGTAGTATGGGTCGTTGGAAATCTTATATTTTAGTGCCTCATGGACATGTCCTCTACTAACATGGAAGCTATATTATTGTTGGCCGATTTGTTCCCTGTTAACTATTAGTATATCAAGATCAGTAATATGCCTGGGCAAGTAGGATGCAATTGCAGATATATCTTGAGGAAAATAGATAGTGTGGCCACTATATTTTAGTTGCCCACCCCTTGCATAGGTAACTTGAAGTATTGGGCTAACCCTTGCTATTAACATCTCCTCAACTTGGGATAGAACTTTTAAGCATATAGGTTGCTCACCAGGGTCCATGTTGTTCCAATTTGAGAAGCGATGGTCTTTCTTTTCGGATGAGCATCTATAACAAGTATTCAAATCATTTGACAGTCTAGTTTTGATTCCTGGATATCTCTCCATGCAAATCATACAAGTTGACATTCTTGATAGGCTATCTAACTTTGAGCAGAAGTTTTTTCTAGCAGAGAAAAACTCCTGTGTAAAAAGTGGTGAAGGTTGCAATTCAATATTTGGGGTGGGTTGAACTATGTATTGCGAGTGAGGTGAAATTCCTTGTAGGTGGGACAAGTTAATTGGATGAGAGATTGTAGATGTGGAGGCTACACCATGAAGAGTTTGACTGGATTCACGTCTTCGTTTGTTAGTTTTACCTTTATTTGCATGGTATCGTTTGAGGTTCAACTCATTTTTATGAGAATGCTTTTCTTGGATCCTTGCATTCTCTGCCTCCATAGTAAGAAATGCTGTGGAAAAATGCCATTAAATAGTTTTGTGAGAGAGAGTCAGTAGAATATACAAGCTATATACATACATATATGGACGTATATATATTATAATTTGATTTGAGATGTAATGGTGCAAATAAAAAATTTGGAATAGAACAAAAAACAAAAACATATAAAGATGTGGACAATAAATGGAGAACAACATGATCATAGTGATATATTATGTATGAGCAAGATTCCATGTGTGAGTATGCAATATTTTTTACAACACAACAAAAATTATTCGCAATTGCTGATAATGTTTAGATATTTGGCCATGCCTAGTTTCAAAAATTTCCAACTCCCACACCCATAGTATCAAAACAGTTAATTAACTTATTTTAATATTATGTACATTAATTTGATGGTGCAACTATAATACAAAAGTGTGTATACAATGTCAAAATTTCTTTAATTTTAAAAAGAAAAATAAAAAAATATTAATATTTCCCCTTTCAATAATGAATCTTATCATTCTTAAATTGAAAGTTAACTTCAATGAACAAAATAATATATGGTATCTAATGTTTCTTAATTGTGTTTTGAAAAAAGCAATGATAATGAAAACCTGAATTTGCTAGTTATTAGGGATCTTGGCCATAATTTTCATTTTAAAAAGCATACTTAGGAAAAAGGTTTATTTTTTAAAAAACATAGTTAGTACAAATTCTACACATTTAAACCTGAGTATCACCCAAATATATTTTTGCAATACCCCTACATCTAAAATAAAACATGGATGTAGAATAGCCGATCTTGAGCGAAGAAGAGAGGCAAACAGAAAGCATTGAACTAATCACAGAATAACGAACTTTACAGAATATCAAAGGTCAGTCTTAGTCCAAACAAATGACAGTCGTATGAATACCGTCATACGTGTAGTAATGCAGCTCCCGTCATTTCAATACAAATTTGACAAGGAAATGATGTCATCAATGTGCAAAAACAATTATAACCTTGAATGGATGTAAAGCTGAAACAGGTTCTTTTACCTTCCCCGTAAAAGCAAATTTACCGTGTTTATATATACACTGGAATGAGTTGCTTACACAAAATAATCATTTTAGGTTTTACTAGATATCTGAATTTAACTTAATGTAGATAGTTGGGGAACACGTATTGCATGAAAATATGTGATGTTGCTTTCTTTTTCCAGAATGGCATTTATTCATACTCCATTATTATCGACAAAGCTGCTATTGGTTTCCGTTCCAACAACCACTAAACCACAACATGAGGCAGCCCCAAAATGGTGAGAAATGATGAACGACTAACAATTTTAAGGATTTTAAAACACCTGTTTCACATGATATACGTGGCGATAGCAAAAGGTTTAATTTCCTAGCCTTATGTATACGTAATACTCATAGAGTAAACCTAAAATATTAATCTTGGCATGGCAGGAGAAAGATCTGCCTTTTGAAAGCTCTCAAGCCCGCTATCTCCCCCTTCAAGCGCTCTATCTTCTCACTCTAGCCATGAAGAAAACAGGTAAGCTTTTCAAGTATATCGATGGAATTCCACCTGCATTTCATTTCATTTTCTTCCTTCTTGGCTTGCTGCAGAAATGAATGTGAACTGTCATGTTCTTTGTTGTCAATTACTATGATAACTCCCTCCAGCCTTCCAAAGCTGCGTATTAAATCGTGCACGCTGAATTCCAAGTTGCCAGCATTGAAATTATTATTGTCATCGTTGATGATGAATTCACCTTTTTTTTTGAGGTCAGTGGAGCAATTTTAAATCAGGTAGAGAAGGTGACCATTTGAATCTACCAAGCCTAATAATATTTGGGTTTCACTAGAATCCATGGAGGAAAGAAGAAAACTGTGATTTAAAAAACAAGGAAAAATGACCAATATAAATAGAGATGCAGGCGGAAATACTGAGAAATTTATAGTTTACGGGCTGCTGTGCGTAAATTTCTTTGACTCGCCCTTTGTCATATTGAAATTTTATAATATTTTCATACTTGATATTTAAATTGTATCGCATCAAAGCAGAGTAAAATACAATGAACAATGCAACAGAAAGTGTTGCAATGCATATACCACCATTCACAATCTATAACCATAGATCATAGCATAAATAGGGTACAAAAAATATACCACAAAATTATATGCGGAAGTCCATGAGAAAACCTCACAGCAGGTATATAGAAAACCAAAACCTATGAGATAAGCAGTAGAAAAAAAAAAGGAGCCTGGAATGACAAGTCAAATGTGCGCTGGTCTTGGCTGATAACAGAGGCCTGTAGATCAACATTCCAGAGTCTCGGAAGAGGCCATGCTTTTTTTTTCATATGCACGAACTTCTCGTCTTTAAGCTTTGGTTTAAGTGTTTTGGTGTATAATATTCAACATTCTATTTAATGGTCAATTGTCTAAAAATAAATGAAATTTACATCTTCTACCAGTAAATTTTAAAGATGTGTATAAATTTTAATGATATGTTACTTTCTAGCAGATGCTGGGAGATGAAATTGGTAAAGTGGCTTATGGGCGTGTCTATAAAGGCTTGGACTTGGAGAATGGAGATTTTGTTGCAATCAAGCAGGTGTCTTTGGAAAATATTGCTAAAAAAATATTCCTCAAGAGGATCTTAATATCATATAGAAAGATCTTAGTCTGTTCTGTACTTTAGTAAAATCTGTCATGGAAGAAGTAGATTTCGTATGCTCAATGGTATCTATAGCGTTTTCAGCCTCGGGGTATTGTATGGGATAGCTTGTGAATCTCAATGGACTAAATGTAATAGGTTGTTGTCTAATCTAAGAAATAAAGTTCACCTTTTCTGTTTAAGAATGATAACTGCCATGGAACATTTACTATATAGTCTAAAAATAAATGAAATTTACAAAATTTACTGATATAAGCAAAATGAATAAGATGTCGTAGCTCTGATTTGGACAAATAACAAATAAATATTCAGGTAATTATGTGGCTGTCCTCTCCTTTAATCTTTGTTTAATTAGGTAACTAACTAAGAATTCTACAGTTCAAATTGTGACAAAAACACAGGTTTACAAAATGGAGTCAAAATGGAAAGGGGCTCCGTGGGTTGAGCCAAGACTCTGAGCTAATTTGTTTAGGTAGAGAAAAAATAGAAATAAAGAGAGCTCGGTAGGCCAAAATAGGAGCAACAATTTAGAACAGTTAGGTGGCTGAATTTTAGAATAGCTTGCAAGGTAACAGTAAAAAAAACTATGCAAAGTATTAAAAGTAGATTGAGCATAGAAAGTAAAATACCTATTTTTTTCTTCACTGTTGTATTATTTCCACTGTGTTCTTCTGCAATCCTCCTTTTCAGGAAACTCAATGCAACCTTCTAGATGTAGTAGACTGACGATATTTGTAATCTTACAATTAGAAATCTATATATAGAAAACAAGAGGCGGTGAAATGTTTGCAACAGTTATTATGCATTAATGAGGTAAAATATCCCATTCAACTACTTCTACGAGTTTGCTGTGAAAATGGGAGTAAAAATATCCTATACCCCATATGACTTAAATGCACTTATTATCCATTTTTCAGATGGCAGTGCTGTCATGGAGGACAATCTCAGGAAGATCTTTTTATGTAATTAATTCTCGCTTCTGGAAAATGCGTAGTTTTATGCTATACAAACATTAAATCAAATGGGGATGCCAGGTGTGAAGCATTTATGAGAAATGATTTTATTTGAATCTTGCAGGATTTGGGGTAGCTACAAGTTTGACTGGGAGTTTCAAACATTTCACTATAATTCATCTCCCATGCCTGCTGTCAGAGCCTAAACCTTTTTTTACCATTTGTCATTTCTTGCTGAAAATCGATGGTTAGAAACATTTCAATTGCTGGCCAGTTCTCTAGACAGAGGGCAACCGTGGATTCAAAAATTCAGGTTGCTCTCTTTCAAATTGGATACGCCTTTGGTGTAAATTAATTGAAAATAAAAAAAATGTATTTGATATTTTCAATGGTTCTAGGAGAAATTCAGCACCAGCAATTTACCCACAGAAAATTCATGGTCAACAACTGTCATGGAAAATTAACCGACAGAAAATTCACCACCAAGTAAAATTCACGGCAGGAACACACTAATATTTTTTGATATATATTTCAAAAATTTTGATTTTATTAAAAGTATTAATGCGGGTATTGCGGTGAATTTTACTTGGTGGTAAATTTGTCATGGCGGTGAATTTTCCCATGCCGAATTATTTTCCATCGCTGGCGATGAATTTGTCGTATGCCATTTTCAATTAATTAATAAATACAATCAAATATGCATTCTTGTGGCTACATAGACGTTGTCTCTATTTTATATATATGTTGATTCAAATATTAAAATTATTGATCATTTTTATTATTAAAGTTTTATTTTTTAGAATTTTCTTCCATAGTATTAGACAATGATTTAAATTTGTTCTTTGAGTCTTATTTTCCCAATTCAAATGTTTCTTCTCATCTTTTTGAGCTAGCCCATTTAAAGAATTAACTATTGCCTATCTTCCACATGAAAGATTTTGAATTGAGCACCTAAGACCATTTATTTGAAGAGATATCCTAAGACATTAATAATTATGAAAAATGTCTCAACCAAAATGCATCATCAAGTAAATACACTAGGCTTGCAACATCTTATCTTGTGTGTTTCTAGTCTTTTTTTTTCCTCATGTCAGATATAGCTCCACTGATAAACCAGGGTTTTGTAAATTTCCCTCTACCTACAACCATTTGAGGTTGCTCATGGCTACAAAGATGTATACACTGAAGGTTTATGATTCATCTTAGTAGAAGGGACTATGCCAAAACGGAATGGAAATTGTAGTTCTTGCATTAATATGATCAAGCTGAAGGATACCAGCTTGGTCAAAACTCAGACATTCCATTTCATTTCTGTTTAATCACGCTGGTATTTATTGATTCAGGTTCTATTCACAACATAATGCCGACAGTTAGGGCCATTAAAGTCCGCTATTCACCTCAGTAAGGGGGCCCGTATGCACCTTAAAAACATTGTGTTTAATACACAAGTCTCAATCATACTCTACTGAAATACAGGGGCAAAAACGCATTGATTTTTTAAAAGCACTAAATATTCATCAGAGCCACTAAAATCCTTTTTCATGTACATATTTTGTTGCCCGCTACCCAGGCAAGTTTATTCGAAGTTTAGAATCAATATGGCTACCTAATTTGTATAATTTTCTCTATCGATTCAATTTATATCTTTACAAAAAAATGGCATTCTTTTGTTACTTTTCAATAGATTTTTATGATTATTTATAATGAGTAATATTTTACCATAATGCATAATTCTTACTACAAATAAAATCTTTATAGAGTTTATTGGAGATTAGATCTATTACTTTAATATCTAGAATTACAGTTTCCTTTTTCTGTAACATTTGAATATTTCCATTTCCTTTAAACAATTTTATTTTAATGATTACTAACAGTAGTTTTTGCTTTTGTATTGTGAGACACAAAGTCATTATTTTATATTTTATTATTAAATTCCTTTTAAAAGATTGTCAAAAAGTGAGATGATATGACTAGTTCTGGGGTTTCCTTAACAGTTTAGGCTTCCACCCAAATACTGCGTGAACCAGCTATATGTAATTAATATATTTATATATATAAATAAAATTATAAGTGATCTACCACTTTTGGCTTAAAAAAAATAAAATTGTGTCATTCTCTTTAGATTCAATTGGTATTTTATTTAAATTTTTAGAAATAATATTTTTTGTTACTTTTCAATAGATTTTTTAATATTTTTCTATTATTTATAATGAGTAATATTATACCATAATGCATGAATCTTACTACAAATAAAATCTCTCCAAGATTTCTTGGAATTAGATCATTTACTCAAATATCTAGTGTACAAATGTTTTTTGATACTTTTATTGAATTATTGAATTATTATTATTATTACTACTAACAAAAAATGACCCTGTTTTCAATTTGTCTTATTGTCTCAAACAAAGATCTTTAATTTTGTAATGGATGTATCCTGCTTATACAATAAATAAAATAAATAATATTTAAGAATATCTTAAATATTATATTTTAAAAAAAGTTAATTATGTGGGCTACATACTCATAAAATCTTATTCTTGGTGATTTGTTTAACTCTTGCATGCATGAAATGAAGTGGCATGTTTTATCATCTTAAGTTGCAATATGTGGATAGGAGGGGAAAGGGTTGTCACAAGGGTGATATATAAGAATGTTCAATATAAGGGGCTTTGACCAAGTCCTCAAAAATAGGGCCTAAAAATTAAAAATGGAAGCGTATTAAGCAAACTTGACCTCTCCTAACAACCAATAGGGTGGCCTCCACTATGTCAAACAAACCTCTCAAACTTTTGTGAAGGTTTTTCTTAGCTAATTTAAGGGGTACTTCGATACTAACACTCTTTAAAAAACTCTATATAATCTTTTGAAAGTAACATGGAAGTACACTTTCATGAGAGTGAACCTTATAAAAATAAAGGTTATGGGGGAATCTACCTCAATTAGTCCTCTTGTGAGATTTCAAGTGTGAATCTAGATTCAAATATTAATAAATAATAGGCCATAATTTTTATTTATGTTTAGAAATTAATCTAAATCAAAGCATATACACTAAAACCTATTGGATGGTGGAAAATGGTGAACGGAAACTCTATGAGACAAGTTGGGTGGGAGAATGATTTTGTGAATAATTTATTGATTTAATATAAAAGGGTTTTGGGGATTCAATAAGGACTAATATATCAATTTTAAAACACAAATTTAAATCTCTCTAATGAGGATTTTATGGTATGGTAATGGATTACAACTCTAAAAATGTCACAAAAAGACTTGCATTCATAAAAGGGTTAGTAAGAAAGACACTAAAATAAATAAAAAATTAGCTCCATGATAGATTAAGGAAAATGAAATATGATGGATTGAAGGTATAAAAAATTTAATTACAAAAGTGATTTGATAGTGGATTTGTAAAAGTGAAGTGAAAATGGTAACACACTATGCCAAAGGCTTGAATAATGGAAATGGGGAGATGAAAAAATGGATAAAAAAGGTGATGTATTTATATGAATTGTGATGGCTTGGGAGGGTGTGAGAGAGAGGATGATCCTATAGAAAAAATAGATAAATAAACTAATTTCAAACAAAAAATATATAAATGAAAGTGGTTCATCCCATTGAAATCTTTAGAAATCAACCACCTATTGTCAAAGATCTTATAGCAAGGTAGCAGCTATCCAACCATAAGAATGCATTGATCCATCTTCCTCATGCATGATGCATAACAATTATTTTTTAAACTCAATTATTAAGTTTTAAACTGTTAGATTTATTTAATGCTCTTTAAGGAAACTGATGTAATATACTGCAAATAAAACTGAAGTGGTTTTATTTATTTTTATATAGATATTGTATTAAATTTTTTAATAGAAATTATAATTAATGGATGTATAGTTTATAATTTTTATGAATTATTTTTCTACATTAATTTATAATCTATATAAAAATATTATAATATAATTTTTATTTAAAAATAATTCATAAAAATATAAATTATTTATTTTACAAATTTTCTTATTCATTTAAAATGAAATACAAAATATAGAATTTAATTTAAAATTGTAATTTAATAAATATATTAAATATTTAACTTAATTTGAAAAGGAAAATCAAATATTTTAAATTTTCTATTTTACATATATTCAACTTAATTTGAAAAGGAGGGTTAAGTATATTAAATTTTATATTTTATATATGTTAAATTTTATATTTTATATTTCATATTTTAAATGAATAAAAAAATCTGTAAAATGGAAAATGTAAAATTTAAGATTTAATGCCAAATCTATAAAATATAAAATTTAAACTTTAAAACTTAAGATTTAATTTGTCAAATATAAAAAATAAAATTAATTCAGTGAAAATAATTTTATTTTTTATATTTGACATTAAGTCATAAAAAAAATTCATTGTACATCCATTAATTATAATTTCTATTAAAAAATTTAATACAATATCTATAGAGAAATAATAATAAAACCACTTCAGTCTTCTCTTTAGTCTTGATGGGACTATTGAAAAAAAAAAATGGTTCCTTGCATTACATTTCAAAATCTTCAAGTTTCGATGGTTTTTTGTAGGCTAGGGTTTCATGTATCATGCATTAGGGTTCACTCTAGGGCTAAAAACCCTCTTTAAACCCTAATAGTGTTAAACTTGTAGCCTTTTGTTATAATAAATCGTTGACTTGTTGTTCCCTGTTCTCAGTTCCTTAAGTCATAACTTAAGTCATTTGCATCGCATGTTAACTGGCTCCTTCATCCTAGTCTTACTAGTCATGTCCCATTTGAAATATTTAATTAAGTCTTAAGTTATGTGGGTCAAGAAATATTAGTGCATTGTGTTCAAATACTTTAAGCCTTGGGTCTAAAATAAATTGAGTCTAAGTCTTATGATAACCTAGTGAAAGGCCCCATCTTAAGTTGGAGCACGCACATGAAAAAGGTTTTTAAGAAGGCTCGTCCTGGTCCCATTTTATGGGTGTTCATTGCTCATTGGTTCCTACCATACCACATGAATAAAATATTCATGGAAATTTGAGTGCAGGATAGTAGGAGGATGCCATGTGTCCAATTTTCAAAGTGGACCTTACAGGGTTTCAACCAACTTTAGTGGGCAGGCTCGTAATCCAAAGGATTTTTATGGTGCCCATGTGGCACAATCAGAACCATTCCTTGCCATCCTATAGGGGTTGTTTCAAAGGATCTTGGATGTATGTGGGGGTGTGAGGGCTTGCCAAGTGGCAAGATCTTGATCTTCCAAAGGAATATTAAGGAAAATGAAATATTTTGTTAAATATTATGGCAACTTGCGGAGGATTAAAAGATGTGTATCTAAGTACATGTGGCCATTTTCTAGCAAGGTAATGCTAAAAATGATATGACCTT
>VDFB02151080.1:0-71067 GCA_007258455.2 Sequoia sempervirens
ATGTTCATTTTATATGGCTATTTAATTAAGAAATTTGGAGCCACCGAGTTTAGTTTTCTAAATTTAATTTATATAAAATATGGAATCTCAATATTTTAATGGAAAGTCTCTTAAGTGAATGCACTACACATTGTGGTATCTTAGAGGGGAAAATATTTACATATAAAAAGCAACACTATAAACCATGGTAATAGGATGTTTCCACAATAGTGTGTCCAAATGTGGGCTGGGATAAAAAAAATGATGTTAAGGTGTATGTGTTCTCATCATGGCCTTTGAATGAAGTCATCTTTCTAATTTTTAAATGTTTCTTGTTTAAAATTATTTATGAGATGGAATTTTAAATGATTGTACCATTGAATCAAGCTTGGGATATTCAAATTTTGAAGGTCTCTTTATGTCATCCCATTTTTTTTGGTGTTGTTTTATGTATTAATCTAAATTCTAAGGGGTTTACCATGATATCTAGACACAAGGACTAGACTAGTCAAAACAAAGGGATAAACCTATGCTCAAGTCAAGGGTTGGAAAAGGCCAATGAACAAGAGGTGGATAAGCCTCTTCCATACTTTAAGCCCTACCAAGAATAAGATAGTGTTCCTATTCCTAGAGATATTTGAAAGATAAAAAATTTCTATATTGGGTAGCTCAGTTATATGATATGTCACAATATGAAAAATTAGTTAACTCTTATAACCTCATATCACAATTCTTCTTCCTTATACATAGAACTAGTTTAAAGATACCCACATATAATTCTTTATGGGATTAATAATCCTACCCTCTCTAAGTTTAGGGGCTCAAGTGGGATTTATTGGTCCTTATTTTTTCCTATGTAGTTTGAAATCTGACTTAAGGGGTATGCCATGTTAGAATAGGTCTTCTCTACATGCTTTGAGGTCATCATATGATCAGGCAATACCACATGTGGTACATTTTTCAACAATGTAATAATTTCATGGACCCCTTATTTTAATGACTTGTGTAGTGGCCCAAAATTCAACCAAGACCTAACTCTCACATTTCTACTAATCATATTCTTTGTGAAATTTCTACCCCTTCATCTCCTATGCATATGCAAAAACCTTGCAAGCTTCAAATATTTATTGAACCTAATATTTTTTTTTAATTTTAACAAAAGAAACTCTATTAAACTACTTAAGCTTGAGTTAGATGAACTAATTTCTATTAAGAAAGAAATTCATAACTATCCCAAATGGTGGTTTCATTTTAACCACCAGTCTCACATGTATTCATGGATACTAGGATTTTTAAGACACATAAGTCAATAAATATGAATAGAACCTTTTTGGGAAGAGAGAATAGAGAGGAGAGAAATTTAATTAGTTAATTATATGATCCTCTCCACAAAAAACAAAAAAGAAACATAGAAGCCCAAACATCACCAATTGAACAAGAATATAATAGAAAACTATCAAGACTCTTCCAAATTAAAGTAGGTCCATACTTTCTATTATTCCAAGTAATTTTTTTATTTTTTATTTAATATCCACAAGATTAAGAAAAGATAAATTCTCATACAAAATCTATAGATGAATTTAGTTGGCTCAACCCAATAAATTTCTCATCAATACTACAAATAATATTAAATTGTAGCTTAGTTAAGATCTAGGGAAAAGATAAAACAAGAGAACAAATAAATCTAATATGAGACAAAAGTATAACCTTATCATGAAAATAATAAGAGCATATACATTAGTGAGAAAAATAGTACTCCTAATATCAAATCATGAAGCCACCATTCATATGTAATATGCACTTGGTATCCAACAAGAATGAATTGGCTTTGAGGGTCCCACAAATAAGCCCTTATATTGATATTGGCTACCTTTCTAATCATTGATGAAAGATAAATTATTCCCTCCATAGAAAGTTTAGTTTATTAAAGAAAGATAATATCTAGTTTATGAATTTTAATAAGATCTTGAATAATCTTTTGATAATGGGTGCTACTCAAACTTCTAGCATTTTTTGAAATCACAATTAGTTTTTAGAATTAGAAAGCAAATATCTAACATGGACGACATCTAAAAGGGCAAGCTTCATAATCTATTTGTTGGATCTTTCCAACCTTATCATTAATGAACAATGCAAAGAATTATTCAAATCAATTTCAACACAAATGCAAACATATGCTATCTTTCTTTCCAAGTTCTATTGAGAAGGGCCCAATGGTTTCCCAAGAATTGTCGCTATAAATTGAAGAATATCATGTAACGAAAACTCCATAAAATCAGACCTAGATAAACATTTTGAAAGGAAGTTTCTCAATCGGGTCAAAACTTGCCTAATTATGGAAATATGGACCCCCTTTAAATATCCACCATTCTAGAAAAATCGAGAAAGAAGTAAACCATTAGCAAGCAAAATAATTCCCAATGTCGCCCTCAGGTTGCCGTTTTGTCAAGGCTTAAATTTGGGAGAGGACGGAGAAATCCGAATGCCCATAAACATGCAAATCAAAGCATACTGAAAGATTTTTAACCAAAATTGGTCAATTTTCACTCTTCTCCAAACACCCAAAAGATCTGGGTTTATTTTCTAATTGTTGCTCTAATTTGATCTCATTAGTTGCACGCAACAAAACCTCACAGTTTCATTATTCTTAGAAGAAGAGGGCTCATCAGATCTAACAGCATGTTTACAAAATAAAGGATGGGGTCCTCTGGATTCCTATTCAGTCCGATGCAGCCGAAACCATAACAGACAGCATAGAAACGAAATAGAAAAGAAAAAACAGGAGATGACAAATCTCAACACCCACGTCCCACGCATATCCTGCAGATCCCAGGCTCGGAGATTTAAAGTGAGTCGGATCCACAAAGGTGACTTAGGAATTACCTGGTTATGGGTGGCGACAATATGATCGATTAAGCATAAAGGGGAGATTGTCAAGAAGTAAAATGTAAACAATTGAATACAGAGAAGGAAACATGCTAGAGGCAAACCATTATTCACAATAATCTTCTACATACTCTCAAAATGCAGGAAAAAGGCCAAACTTAAGCATGAAAATTAATGTGAGCGTGTTTAGAAATTGTAAATGAAGAAAACTTACCTAAAAGGTTAACAACTGGGAATGGAGAGCCTCCCATATGCGTTTCCAGCTACTAAATCCATGATTGCCTTATCTGTGCATTCTGTTTAATTTTATCACATATCTTGTGCAAAAATGAGTGAATTTAACGCCAAGTATCATTCGTGTTTCATGATCATATCCAACGAAACTATCTAGATACCAGGCTGTCTAGTTATTAAATAAATCTGCATCAATTTCGACGAAGTGGGGACAGCCAAACTCAAAACATTTGAAACACTTCTTAACAAAATTAATTTGTTTTTCTATTTGATTATCGGATTGTTTATATGTAGGGAAAACTTCTCAAGAAAGTGATGAACGTGATCGTGTTTGACATTTGAGAAGACTTTTCTAAATTTTACTTTTTATAAGGAAAAAAATATATCTTTCAAAAAAGTCTTTTGGTAGACGAATAACTTTATTATTATTGAAGCATATAAATAAATGTTTGAAATTTAAATTGTAAATAAAGGTATTTAATTTTTGGTATCGCTGTTGATTCAATTTTGTTAAATGTTTTAGTTGATTTAGCTTTTACATTAGAAAATTAGAATCTGTTAAATAATTCAATATGTATTGATAAATATTGTGTTTTATTATACATGTCACTTTTATACTTTTGGAAGCAATCACATATTTGTATGCTTGTATTTTTAGTATGGATCTAAAGATTAATTTTATGTATGATACATTTGCTAGATTTAAGGCTCGTAATCTATTCACCTTGATGTTTGTTGATCAAAAGTAGGCAAGCCTTTTTTTAGAACCTAGATCTACAAAAATAATCACAAATTTGCAAACCACAAAGCCTTAATTATGCATTCACACAATATGCATAATATATCTCATATGTTGAAATTTCTAAAATTTATGGAAATTTTTTATGAATTTAACTTTAGATTATATCTGCTCGAATAAGAGATAAATAAAAATAAGGATCTCTTACTTTTCTCAATAACAAGTGTAAGGAAGCTAAGGTAGTGGAACACCCTCCTACACTAATCTTGAAAGGAGGATAATGCAAAACTTTACATATATTTACAATAGTTATAGAAAATTAAACAAAAATAAACATAAATATCATGCATACCACAAAACAACAATTTACGTGGGAAAAATCCTTTCAAGAGAAAAACATGACACTCCAAAAGCTACTCAATATATTATTCAGAAATCACAAAGATTACAATATGCATGCAAAGTAAGCTTCTCAAAAGAGTATCACCAACCAAAGGTCCAGAGGCAACATGACCACTATTAGACTCTCAAAATACATCACAATACATAGTCACAATACAACACCCTTATAAAATAGGGTTTCCTTCTAGGGAAAGTAAAGCCAACAAAATATTGACCATAAAATTTGAGACCTAATGATAAACGGTCTAGATTTACAATAATAAAATATACATAAAATTTTGCTTCCAAGGGTGCTACCCTTGACCCCCACTAGGGCATGGCAACCCCATACTCCCCCACCCCAACACTTACCTATCAATAATACCTTATGTAATTGCAAGGCTAAGACACATTTTCCAATAGTAAGGTGTTAATACCATTTGATAGAAAATTACTAAATTAATCAAATCATTTAACATAATCCTATGAGATAAAAACATACATACACACTTATATAATAATTAAAATATAAAAATAAAAAACATATTGCAACATTACATAATTTATACTTACCATTTATATTATTATTTTTTAAACTACTTAGGGAGTCAAGTTCACATATGAACTTCTATGTCCTCTTTTCTATCGTGTTGAGAAGATCAAAGTTAAAACAAAGCTAGAAAGCTTGTAGAGGAATATTTTAAGTTATGTTTTCTAATTTTTCATTTATTTAAGTTTTAGATGTAATTTGAAATATATATATTTAAATATTTAGAACTGCAGCTTGTTTTTCTAATGTAAGTATTTCTAACAATTCAAATAATAAAATATGTATTTTAAATATTTAGTTGCAACTTATTGATTGGTGATTAATTTGGGAATCGGTGCTTTATGGCCTAGGTCTTATAACACCACTCTTCTCCAATTATCATTCAAGGATGTCCTAGGATCCCAAATTGGATTGACTATCAACACAAAGGTGAGTCAATTCTCAACAAGGAAGACCTAGGGAAGGGGTTCTTTAGACTTCTAAGAGTTCACCACCAAGTAAAAGCTTGGAAAGGACAACTTAACATTCAACTCACAAAACCTAGTAATGCAAGCTAAATGATGGATGGAAATGACAAAATTAAGCAATAGCAAGTTAGGATATGTGTACTTGGGAAGTTTGGAAATGTGATAAGGATTCTAGAAATGCAATTTTTTTGTCAAAATATGCTAGGAAGGACTAAGACACCCTTACTATTGTCTTAGTTTTTTTGTTGTTTTTCAGGGGAAATGTAGAATCTTTGGGTGTCAAAATAGAATCTAAAAGAATCTCTGTAAAATACCCTTGGGAGGACTAAGATGCCCTTGCTACTGACTTAGTCCCGTCTTGAATTTTTGAAATCTCAAAATGTGATCTTGAGGCTCGATGTCTACACTTCCTTCTTCTCAAATCTTAGGTCTCGAAATTTCTAGATCTAGCCTGTAGGTGAGTTTCCGTGAAGAGGACAACTTTGCAACTTTTCACTTCAAATGATCTTCAAGTCATCAACCTAAATCTACAAAATAAAACATGCAAGTGAGGAAAAACTTGTTGATTGTTAGTAAATGGGGGTTTTCCTCGGTCAAACCCCTTGTTGGTAATTAAACCTTGGAATGAAATGGAATAATGGAGGGAAATGATGAATGAACAAAATGCTATGTTGCAACTCACCAAACCATTGTTATGAAATCTAAAAACTTGTGTGAAGTGGCTCTAGTTGGAATGTAGATCTTGAATCAAATGAATGCTTGATAGATCTTGACTTGAATTGCTTGCTTGAATCAAAACCCTACATCACAAACGTTAGCTAAAAAACACACATGATGCAGGATTATCTTTGACATGATGCGTGAATCTTGATGATGGCTCCAAATGCTTGATGAATTGCTCTTGAATGCTTTCTTGATCACAAACATGCTATAATGCATGAATACTCAAGTTGGTAGGATGTTAGGATGAAAATGAATAAAAGGAACCTTGTATTTATACTTATCTATGCTTGAGAAATAATAAAATTTACAATACAACAAGCCCGACATATGGAAATCATTTAATTCAAGGGCTTGTCCACCAAGATTTGAAATTAATTCCTAAAAATAACTTAAGGGGGACTAAGACACCCTAGTTAGTGTCTTAGTCCTGAGGCATTAAACTCAGGGCACAAACTCCAAAAGGGGACCCATTTAGGGTGCCTTCAAAATTAGGGTCTCAAGACCTTTGGAGGACAAAGATACCCTAGGTGGCATCTTAGTCCCATTCCAAAAATTAAGGACACACAACCAGAATCATTAAATTAGCACTTATCCTTTGATGTTTGTCGGGATTAGACATAAAAAGATATAATTTAATAGGATTTTGGATGCGAAATAGGACCAATTAAGACATAAATAGGGATAAGAAAAGCAAGTCAGGCCCAAACAAGTGTGAAAATGCAAGGGTATGCATTTTCCTACACTAAAATGGTACAAGATGCTTGATTTTGATCACAATTGAAAATGAACTAGAAAAAAAGATGGAATCCATGATGTAGTATGGAACGTACCAACTTTCTTTCTTCTAGTTGGGATGTACTTAAGGTTTTATGTGTTTGTGAACCAGGTAAAGTGGAAGATACTTGGTTTAAATTTGGTATGGTTGGAATTTTTTCTATTTAATCAAACTATGTACATTTGAAATATGCATATGTTAGTCACTATATGTGCATGCCATTTGTGTATGAGCTAGTCAGACTATATATATTTGATGTATGCATGAGCTAATCACTATATCTACTTATGATGTAGACCTTGAGATAGTCATAGTATGTATACATGATGTATGCATGATTTATTCACTATATATACTAGTGATGTGTGTATTAGCTAGACACATTAGGTATATGTGCGATATGCATGAGTTAATCACTATATATGTAATTTGTATGTGTGTATTAGCTATTCACACTATGCATATGTGATATATACATGAATTAGTCAATATATGTACTGGTGAAATGTGTATGAGCTACTGACACAATGCATTGGGGATGTATGGATTAGCTACTCACTATAGAAATATGATGATATGTGTGTATGAGCTTAACCATGATTTATATATGTGGAATATGTATGATTTAATTAAAATATGCATCCTTGATTTGTGTATGATTTATCATGATGTTTATATGTGATGTATGCATAAGCTAGTAACTTTATGTATATGTGTTATGTCTATAAGCTAGCCACATTATCTATAAATTGATGTATACATGACCTAGTCACTATGTGTGCCTATGACGTGCATATGAGTTAGTCATACTATATATATATAGCCCATTCCAAAGCTAGAAGTTTCTTCGCCACTAGCACCACCCTACTCAAATTGATATAAAGTAGCAATTCGATAGCCAATTGGACCCCTAAGATGAATAGGGTGGGTGCAAAGCATGCAAGGGTCTCACTTTAGTTTTGGTGAATCTATCATTGCTTCTAGTGATCGATGCCCATGTGCACAAAGTGAGAATGCCCATGAAATGCTTTATCTTCCTCCCACCCTACACTATTGTTTCCCGCCCGCTTTATCTTCCACCCACCCTACACTATTGTTTCCCACCCAATTTCTTGAACTACCATGAATGGCAGATTCAACGGCCCTTAGAATAGTAAGGGTGTGGAAGACCCTTGTGTGCTTCACACCCACCCTATTCGTCTTAGGGGACCAATTGGCTATCAAACTAGAAAATATGCTAGACAAACTGCTACTTTATATCGATCTGAGTGAGGTGGTGCTAGTGGCAAAGAAACTTCTAGCTTTGGAATGGGCTATATATATATAGATATAGATATGTATGTAGTCATGAGTTAGTCACATTGTGTGTATTTGATTAATTGCATGAGTTGGTCAATTAAATGTGTACATGTGATGTATATATTCAAATTAGTCACTATGTATTTTTATTTTTGTTCATGTATTAATGTTGGCTTTGAACTAAAAGTTTATTGGGATGCATTTTCTATCATAATATTGTGAATGGATTGGATTGGAAGCATAAGATCAATTAATGCTAGTGATTTAAAAATGAGATCCAAGGTCTCATATTAAAGGAGAGGATGAAGTATCTCTATTATTGTTGTGTGAACTATGTATGCAAGGCCATTACAAATGGGCCCTCAAGTTAAAGGTCTGGGTCTAGGGTTGACCCTAATATTAGGAGCTTACCATATTTAGTGTATGTAAGATCATAACATAGAGTTGTTGTCATGGATATGGTTAGTATGAATATGAATCTAACACATCTATATTGGATAGAGGTATAATTTTTTAGTAAGATTATATTTTATTTGCAATTATATAAAAAAAGTAGTGGTAACTAGGGTGCTTATTACAAGTTTAATTAGAGAATGGCTCAAACATAGACTTACAAAGCTTATTAGATTCTTGATAAAGTATAATATATTGCACTACCAACTCACTATAGATGAAGTGCTCAATAATTATAAATACATTGGACTTGAGTTTCTTACATCAAAATTTAAGATTATAAGAATGGTAACTAGCTAGTCTTAACAAAACATACTTAAATTGGTACAAAATTAAATCTAGATATACGACTTGGGAAAGAAAATCAAAATATTGCAATGAAAGATTGGTGGTATCAGATAATTATTATTTCCTATTTCATTTTATGACCCAGATATTTGATTTGAATCTACATAATATTATTTGATGGCATTCACTTCATATATCAAGAATGATGATTATAGAAAAAATAGAAATGGTTATGAACTTAATTTGTATAGAGCTAGGGGATAAATGGTTCAATAAATTTGGAATGTTTTAAAGATCTATAGATTGCTACACTCAATATGGGAGGTTTCTTATTATCTTAATACTTGATGATGTAGCCATATGTTGACATATACTATTTTTTGTATGAATCTTCCAAATACATAAAACATAAAACATAGAGAGAAAGAATACTAAGATAAATTTTGAATTCACACTATTAAAATAATGTGTGAAGATAGATTAATTTTGAAGGATTGATATATGGATGAAAAATTAGGCAATAGAACCTAAGTAGGAGTTGAAGAGAGTAATTTAAATAAATGATGTATACCTAATTACAAATGAAGTCTTGTCAATTATATATTGTACTTTATTACTTTGTAAAGATTAATAAATAGATTTGTAAACACACAACATAAATGTTGACGTATTTTTATAAAATGACACAAATTGAAAAATGGATGATTGAATCAAGTGGAGATGAATATTCAAGGATGGATTTTTAAATATGTATCCATTTAATCTCATTAAGTTATTTTGAATTCATCAAATTAGTGGAAAAGAAACCACTTAAAAGTTAATGATTATGGAATTATAAATAAATATTCCATCCAATAACCCCAAAATAAGAAGAAATTTTCATACAAAATCCATGATTAATGTTCCTAAGATATCACACCATGACAAGAGTCGAACAATAAATAGTCAAAATATAATTATTAGAAAAAGGAAATAGAAATTAAACCAATTTCTAATAAGTTAAGCTAGATTATTCCAAGGGGGGATGATGTCTCATCTTCACCAATTGCATGAAAATAATAGCCTTGAAACAAGGAATGGACATCCATAAAAGTATAAAGGATAGAGAAATCATTAGAGTTGGTATTTAGCTTTACTCTGGTAGACATGAATACAAAATAAATCAACACTCTATACATTAGAAATGGGAGAAACTAAGTGAAAACATAATATTAACTCCTCTAAAGTGGAGTATGGGTATAATTTTAACAAATTAATCAAATTGACCTATGTTTGGTGGATACGAGGATGAAATGATAATTTATAAGGATCTTGTAGGACTTAATGATGACTCCCAACACCCCTAGAAATAGTTGGTAGACAAAAATATCTTCCACAAGAGAGAAAATGGAAAGAATAGCTTGTTGTATTATGAAAGAAATATTGAGTGTGAATGTACATGAGAGGTCTTGCTTATAAAGGAAAGGTGAGCGATATGATTAGATAGGATTGTGACATGTGTATTAATCCTATGTTATGAGACAATTATTAAATGACCTAGGTAACTAACATTACATAAAAGTAAAAGGGATAAGAGAGGATAAGATCTTATCTTGACAGTTGCTAAGACATCTAGAATTACAACTAAGACCTAGGTATATGTAGGATCATCATGGAAAAAAAAGGCCCTTAAGTGGCGAAAAATTTAGAAAAATCATAGTTAGGCAACTTAACATAAAATTTTGAATAAGTTATCTATATTATTTCAAAAATATGTAAGAATAGAATCTAGAAATTGAATGTAGTTTCTAAACTACTAGGTTTTTTTTTTTTATTCTTTTTCAAAAAAACTATTTGGTGAAAATTTGAAATTTTAATGCAGTACTAAAATTTTAGGGAAAAATAAGAAGTAGGTGTCTTTCTGACCACACTAACCACAATAAAATGATAATATTTTTTTATAAGATTTTAGGTATAAGTAGAGGACTCATGTCTCGATGTGATGCATAATTTTTTGTAATTCTATTCCAAGTAAATAATTAATTATGAATTTTTTAGTACAACTTTAAAAAAAATAAAAGCTTGTATGTTTGACCACCTTAAATTGATCAAAACTTCATGAAATTCATTTTTTTTAATCTTATAGTATGTGAAGCATGCATTGTGACACATGTTTCAGATTAAAAGAATGTGATATTGTTTGAAAGCTATAGATTTTTTTCAATCTGCCCATCAATCAGGATTTTATTCATAATTCAAATAGAAAATGAATAATAATTATTTATTAAATTAAATTTAAAGCATAATTTATATTGGTTGAAAGTTGATAATCTCCTTTAAAAACTATTTTCATTTCATCAATTTTGGGTAAAAAAAATTCATTAGCCATATACCATACACATACCCATCTGCCACTTTTTTGTCCATCCTGATCTTGCACATACCCACCTAAGTAAACTTAAAATGTGAATAAGCCCCCCTTTCTAGAATTGGCTAGGTACAAGACATTTATTCACACCAACACCCCCCTTAAATGTAACTTAGGGAGTAGATCATTATGCAAAGTGCAAAACATGAAAAAGATAGTTATGGGTCATGGATACAAGGCCATGTTAAGTACCCATTTGCAAAGTGATGTCTCACAAATAGAGAAAAGAAGAAAAACTAGTGGGACAAAACTCCTCTCCAAAAAAGAAAAATGAAACAAACAAGATTATGGATGAAGGACTTAATGATATCCACAAGGAGTACAACCATCATGAATATACAATCAACGACCCCCCATAAGAGGGAAAAAGAGAGACAATAAATCTACCTCATAATGAAGAAGCTCCAAAGCCGATGAAGAATTCCTAAAAATGAAAGATAATCCAATGCCTAAAAGCAACACATATTCCCTTCGGAAGAGAAAAATCCAAAGGACAATGAAGAGGCCACTCCATATCAAACTAAAAGGAGGAATGATGAAGTCTCAACATGTATGCCTCTAAAACATTATTAGGAGTATCCAAACTTGAATTATCCACAACATATTTATGGTCAAACTCAACCATGAACCATGACAAATCAAGGGAATGAGGATACTCATGAATGTCCATCTCCAAATACAAAGAAGATGAGATAAAATTTGTGTTGAAATTATCATCGAAGAGGAAAGAAACCCCTCAAGTGTTTCCTCTGAATCTCTAGTATGAGACTCCATTGAAAAGCTAGAATCAAATATCCATCTAACAAAGCAAGATTTTAAAACTATGATCATCTTGTTGAATAGAAGCACTAATGGATGAACAAGAAAGAGTGGAGGAGTAGAAAGCTTAGCACTCGTCTCTAAAGTACCAAGGTTTATATGACCAACTTCTCCTCACAAACATGATTCACACTTAATGAATGAGTTTGAATAACAGTCAAAAGGAACATTATCATCAGCTAAAGAAAAATGAGAAAATGGAATTAAAGTGAGATGAATGATAAACCATCTTGATAGCAATGATATCTCTAGTCTCCAAGTCTTTTATGTGAAATTGCTCAAGAGTGAACTAAATTGTTGTACCTTGTCCACTATGAGTAATTTGATAAATAGAAAGAAGATTGGATGACAAGGAAGAAACACAAAGTATATCATTAAAATTTCCTTATCCTTATGTTAATAGAACCCTTCCCACATACCTTCATATATTTGTTGTTACCCATCAAAATATTAGGTGAATTACAAGGCCTAAAAGAAGATAACATTCCCATAGATGATTCCATATGATGAGATTCCCTTGAATCAAGAAGCCATCTACCATATTTAGGACTTATAGAGGCTAGGAGTGTTTTTACTTTCATTTTGTCTAACTATTTGTTCATCTTTTGTTCTATGACTGAGATGATGAAGTTGTTGTTGATGAAGATGTTGAAGAAGAAGAAGACACTAATGAGGGAAACAAAATATTATTCTTTTGAAGACTTGGCGGGTTAGTTGATCAAAAAAATTATCATAAAATATATGATTATCATGTCTTAGCCTTTTACAATAGACACATTTCAACTTCTTCCTTTTATATGATTCCTCTTTAGAAGTGGAAGTGGACTCGAGAGTGCTTTTTGAAGGTTAATCCTTACCTTTCTCATTAGACTTGGGGTCCTTATTTTTCTTCTTACCTTTTCCACCTAATACCTTTAAATATTTTTCAAGAAGAGCATTATACGGGAAATTTCAATGTGCCCATGTGTGCCAACTTTGCTTATTCCCTTGTGAGTGGAGCTACAAATGCATCAAGAGAAGGAATTGTGTGTGCATTTTCAATGTAATCCACTGTAGCATAAAATATAGAAACAAACACTAAATAATAAATACCAAGATTAGAAAGAATAGAAAGAATTAATTTTTCATCCTCTTTAGTGACCCCACAATCAAACAACTATAATTTAAGAGAATTTATCCTAGAAAAGAATTCTTAGACATTATCAAAATATAAACTTGGATTAAGACTCATAAGTTCATTCTCAACTTAAATTTTCTAATTTTATCTAGCTTACTAAAGGGAATCTCTAAGGTATTCAAAACATCATTAGGATGATTACAAGAAGCAATATGATATCTAAGATCAGGATAAATAGACAAGATCAAATTACCAAGGGATTCATCCCTTTTATCAAACCATTTCCTTCTTTTTGTATCTCTTGTGGGTTTTGGATTTGTGTCAATTATGATTCTTTGAAACTTGAATTTCAAAGACCTCCATTTGTGATTTCCATTCATGATAGATATATTGAGTTAGAAGTACAAATTTTAGAAAATCCATGATAAAATAAGAAATTATAATAGAAGAACAACAAATTATCCCTCACATACAACAAAATAACCCCTTTGTGCTAAAGAAAATGCCATCATTTTTCAAATTTACAACAAGATATTCCAAAGTACAATCTAGATTCAAACTTAAAATTTGAAATTCTAGAAAAAAACCTACAACAATTATATGTATGAAACTAGAGTGCTCCTTAATACCTTCATAATGTTGCAAGAATCAAGAAAAATGAAGTCTAGACCAAAAATTTATGAGTTCAAATGTTGAAAAGAAAGATCTAACTTCAAGCTAGAAACATAGGCATCAAATTGCAAAATTTTAAAAAATCACCTACACCACTGAAAAATGATAGAGCCATCTTTTCAACAATATTTTGTTTGAAAAATATCACCTCCTTGATTTTTATTTTTTTTGAAAGATGAAAAAAGGCCCTATTTAGGGCTTAGGGGAGCCAAACACAACTCCTTAGAACTTAAAAAGTGGTCACACATGTGACCATTAGTATAAGATTAAGCAATGATAGTTTTTAAAAATTTGGAATTGCCACTCTAACACCTTAGTCGTGAATCTAGTTAGAGCCACCTGATTTAGTGGTCTAGTGGTCACTGTGCCACCCACTTTAAGCCCTTGTGGCTTTACTGGAACTTGCTTCTTGGGTAAGTCGAGATGTAGGGCAAGTAGTATATACCCAATGATTAACCAATTTTTTTTTTTAAATATATTAATAAAAACACCAAACCAAATTTGTATCAATGTGACGTGATGACCAAGTACGTAAAGGGGATAGATTTTGATACTAGGTGATGTAGACACAATAAAACACAAGAAATATTCCATTTTTATGTTGATTCCTATGACTATTTTGTGGACACTTGTAGACTGTGATTCATTGTATGATACAAATTCCATATTGTATGAATCAGTACTATATAGATTTTTCATGACAAAAATTTGAAGAAAGAAATCTCTAATTCCCCTTGGAAAAAAGTGTCAAAAATTGATGACTTGGTAGTTGATCTTTAGGTTTTTAGGCTTTTGGACACAATGGCAAGGTCGTTTTGGCCCAAAGTGATTTAAAATTTCAGCTACCTCCTAGATTTGGTAATTATAACCCTCAAATTGAAACCCCTATAGATCAGTCAAAACATAACAAAATTTGACAAAATGAAAGGAAAATATAACTTTATTTGCTACCTTGGATTCAACCATGAGGTCCTTGAAACCCCAAAAAGTACCTAAAAAAATCTTAAATCCAATATAAAACCCTTTGATCTAAGAAGGAATTGAAAACAATGGAGCTTTGATACCATGTAGGAGTTAATCATGACTCCCAACACCCCCGAGAATAGTTTATAGATCAAAATATCTTGATGATGTTGTTTTTAACTAATTTTTGCATAATAACAAGTTAAGGGATTCTCCCACTAGAGTAAATTTCCTTCGTGGTTGGTCATATTGTCAAGCTGGCCTCCTTTCATTATCCTATCCTTGATTTTGTTGTTGGTTGTTGGGTTGATCATTCTAAGGATAACTGACTTGATTATTTTGTTGATAATTGGGTTTGTTGTTCTTTTGATAACTTGTTGTGTTGTTTGGACCTGAATTTGTGGCATATTGGGATTTTTCACATTGCATACAACCTTAGTGTTGACTACTCATTCATTGTTTACATTCTTATTTTTCACGCATATCTTGGGTTTTTCATTTGAAGTAGAAGGTTGATCTTTAGGGTTGTAAAGGTTGATCACTCCCCTTGCAATGGGGGATCTTTTGATAAGTATCCTATTTTCAATAGTTTCTTCAAAATTTCTTGGGCATAACATTGTGAGGTTGTAATTGATATCTGCATGTGTGTTGGATATAAAGATATCAACAAGTTATTTCTCTAGAATGAGCCACCTAATTTTTCTTGCTTTTTGTCTCCATCTTTGTAGGTATGAGGCAAATGATTCACCTTGACTTTGTTTGATTTTATAGAGGTCAGTGATTGTAATGTCCTATTCTATGTTATATGAGAAATGGTTGAAAAACTTATTTGACAACTCATCAAATGTTCTGATACTTGGAAATAAACAAGAGAACCAATCTATAGTGGGCCCATTGAGACTCTATGGAAATTTTTTTATCAAGTAGGTGTCACTTTATTTTAGTTCCATGCAAGATACTAAAAACTTGCATACATGCTCAACTGGATCTCCTTTCCCACTATACTTGTCAAATTTCGATATTTCAAAGCCTTTAGGGAAAGGTACCATGGATAATTTTTGATCAAATGAATATGAAAAAATTTCTTACAAAGCATAACCCTTTTTTGGTTTTCCAATTTGTATATTTGATATCCTTTGATAAAGTGTTTGAAGTTGCACATTTATGTCATTGTTTGATGCGCTTGTTTGATGATGTTGGGTATTTTAGATCTGTTATCCCATGATGTTTGTTTGGTCATATACAAGATATTGTGTAGTCATGGGATTTTGAGGACCATGTTGTGCATTAGGTATGTTAGGTCCTTGTTGCATATAAGGTAGGTTGGGTCCTTTCTATGTACCCTAATATTGACTTTGAGGTGGTCCTTGGTACTAATTTTGTGGCCTTCCTTGTTGTTGTTAAGGATTTTTATTTTGGGTATACCTTAATAGTTTGTTTGTGGTACATCATGTTGTTGTAAATGTTGTTGAAGGATACCTTGATGTTTCATTGATGATATACCTTGCTTCTATGGATTATTTTGAAGGGAACCTTGGTATTGCATTGATGGTACACCTTGTTGTGGTGAGTGTTGTTGAAGGGTACCTAGGTATTGCATTGATGGTACACCTTGTTGTGGTTGATGTTGTGGAAGGTTACATGGGTAGTTAATTGATGGTACACCTTGTTGTGGTTGATGTTGTGGAAGGTTACCCAAGTAGTTCATTGATGGTACACCTTGTTGTGGTTGATGTTGGGGAAGGTTACCTAGGTAGTTCAATGATGGTATGCCTTGTTGTGGTCGATGTTGTGGAAGGTTACCTAGATAGTTCATTGATGGTAAACCTTCTTGTGGTTAATTTTGTGATAATTGGCCTTATTGGTTTTGTACATTGTTGGAAGGGTTAATGTAGGAGGTATGTTGTGGCATGTATTTCCCTTGTAATAGGTTTCCACTTTGATGGTTCATTGGAATGTTCCCCATGTTTTGCATAGTATTGTGTTGTGGCATGTTTTGGGTTGTATTTCCTTGATACCATTGTGCCACAAATTCTTGTTCAATTTGGGATGGTTGTCTAAACAATGGGTTGTCTATGGGTTAAAATTTATCACTGTTTTATGAAAAAAATAACTATTTTTTGATCTCCAAGTGGAATAAGATTGGTATCTTTTATTATGTCCACGTTGAAGTCAATGGGTAGTTTTGCATTACTTTGTGCTAGTGTGAGGAAATATGAGTTTGCATTCTTCTCAAGCATCTTGTCCATAAGCTTTTACATATTATTATCTTGGGAATGAGTATGTGCAGGATCATGATGGGCCAAAAAGTGGTAATATGATGGGTATGTGGCTGACAACTTTTTCTTACCCAAAATTGATGAAACAAAAGGGGTTTCTAAAGGAGATTCTCTACTTTCCACCAATATAAATTATGCTTTACTTTGAATTTAATAAATAATTATTATTCATTTTCTATTTGAATTATGACTAAAGCCTTGATTGATAGGTTGATTGAAAAAAATCTATAGCTTTCAAACGGTATTTCATTTTATGCTTTGCATACTATATGATTACAAAAAGAAAAAATAAATTTCATGAAGTTTTGACCAAGCTAAGGTGGTTAGACATACAATTTTTATATATTTTAAAATTTGTAATAAGAAATTCATAATTAATTATTTACTTGGAAAAAAATTACAAAAAATATGTATCACATCAGACATGAGTCCCTACTAATATCTAAAATCTTACAAAAAATATTATCATTTTATTGTGGTTATGGTGGTCAGACACAAACCTAGTTCTTATTTTTCCCTTAAAATTTCAGTACCACTACATTGAAATTTCAAATTTCACCAAATAGATTTTTTTTTTTTTTAAAACCCAGTAGCTTTATAAACTAAATTCAATTTGTTATAGATTCTATTCTTACATATTTTGAAGTAATATAGATAACTTATTCAAATTTTTACGCCAAGTTGCCTAACTCTGATTTTTAGATTTTTTTGCCAATTAAGGGCCTATTTTTACCATGATGATCCCTACATGCCCAAATATTCCAATAGTTTCATTAGTGAGTTCTCATCACTATCGTATTCTTCTATGATCACGTCATTGAGATTTGGAAGTTGATTTGACTATCAATCATGTTTTGGTGTTTAAGGAGTACTTCCTCATCACTTGTGGTTTTGTTTGCTTTGAATGAGGTCTCTTTGAGGAGTTGTAAGGTCACTTGGTTTATATCCCCATGGGTTGGTTTTCTTCATTAGTGATGTTGGTTTTTGGTGCACTTGAGCTACTCTTGTTGGCTTCCATCTTTTTCTGTGTTGAGATCTCGTGGTTGTCATAAACAATTCCAAGGCCTTGGAAATTTTGTGATCACTTAACTATGGAATGGAATGATGTTTTTTTTTGGGATTTTTGTTTAAAATGTGTTTTGTAAGCTAGGATTAACTATTTCCATGCAGGTGGTGGTAATACTGGTCTTCCGACTACAAGATCGACTTTTCGTTCCTTTTGTCTAGAACAGTTGTTTCTCCACTAAGTTGGTGTTTCCTTTTTGTTAACATGAAACTCAAACTATAACAATGTCTAATTGTTCACCTTAACTCATGTGAATTTTTTTGTATGATAGGTGCAGTAAGATTTGGTTGTTGAATAGGAGCAGTGGGACACCAAATGGTCATAAAGTGTAATCTTTTTCTTGATGTTTGATATTTTTTATTTAAAAGAATAATGAATGATGATGATGTGAAAAAAACCTTTTGGACAAAGGTGTTGATGTTTTTCTATGATTTTTGTGATACTCAAGAGCTAAAGTATGAGTGATGTTTGGTGGATGTTTTGGAGATGATGCTAATTTTGGGATTCAAAGTGTAGAAGACTTGGACTGATATTTTACTTCATTTCTCTAGAGGATATGTTTGAAGATCTACTTGAGCTGGCCTTGAGGTGAAAGAAAATGTTAATATCTGAGAAATTGAGATAAAAGGAATAATCCAAGTTTTGTTTTGATTGTGAATCGTATAACTAGGTTGATGTGTTTGGTTTTTGCAAATGGATATGGACTAATGCAAATATGATGTTTTTTTGTAGGTTTGACTGTGTTGTTCTCAAAAGATAAAAGATTAACCAATTTTGGTTCACTGTTTGATTTGCACCATAAAATAGGGAAATAGTGGTAATATTTATAATAATACCATTTAAAATTTAGGGCAACTATGATAAAAGTTAGAGAAATAGTAGTCTCTATTTGAAGTTTGTGACTGGTAATACAAAAATAAATAGTGGTAAATATGATAGAAGTGGTCATGTTTAGGTCAATAGCGGCTAATTTTTTTATGAAAACTATGACATGTTTTATCAAAAGTGGCCTCTATTTCAATTTTTTTGACTTGTGAACAATGAAGGCTATAACAACATTTTCATCAAAAGTGGCAATTTTTAGGTCAACTATGGTAATGTTTAGATCCATATTGGAATTGTTCAGGCCAATCGCAATTCTGTTTCGAAAAAGTGGAAATTTTTTGACAGTGACTATCATAAACCAAAGAACAATAGTGACACATTTTAGATCAACTGCAAAAATATTTAGGTCAAAAGCAATAAACTCTCTACAATAGCAGCTTCTATTCAATTTGTTTCCAATTCTAAAAGGTTCTGTCAAAATGTTTGCAAGTTTTTTTATCTTTATTTTTTCAAGATTTTTTTGTTTGAGATATGGCAAGTGATACAACAAAACAATAAAAAAAATTTACTCTAAATGTCTATATCTTAAGCAAGTTTCTTTCCACAATGCTCAAAGTTTGTGAAAGTCAAGATACCAAAACCATAGTTCCCAATGTTGACTTTGGTTTAAATGTGACTTGAAATGTAAGCCTAATATTTGGAAGCCTTTAGAGATATTTTTTAAAATATATTTTAAGGAGTGTAAATATAGGGCTCTTTTCAAAGGTATTCACACTAAGTCCAAAGGATATGAAATTTTGATATAACCAAGTTCAATGTTTGTTTTTTTGTGTCTTTTTTAAATCAAGCAAACTATTTGGCATCCAAAGCAATGAATATTTTTGGAAAGTTCATAGAAGACATTATTACAACATAGAGATAGGCACATTATTTTAGGTGGGCTTACCTCATGCCTCGAAGGGATGATTTTACATGCAACTTATGAAGAGTTTTTTGTCTTAACCATAAATCAAACTTAGTAAGTAACTTCTTAGAAGTAAATTCTAATGCACCACTTGCAAATAATGTTTTGGAAATAAGGGTGGCCTCTACTACAAGGTTCTTAGTCACTACTCAAGGGATCCAATGCCTGGTTAATGTCTACAAAGCTACTAAAAGATTTAACCACTCCTACTAAAGGCCCTATATACTAGAAGGTACCTCCCCATTTTGAACGATAGTTTCAACCAAGTAATTGGCGATTTGGTTTTGACAGTTAGTCATGACTTGATTTATATAGCGCCCTGAGGAAAAATTTCCTTTGTGTCACCTTGAGTTCTCCAACATGGGATGTGTCTCAAAGGAAAGCTCAATCTAAAGGTGATGCTTGAAATAAAAAAAATTGAACCCCAAAGTGATTTTCATCACTCAAGATCATCAAAAGATGTGAGGGGAGAGGATACACATGCTTGGTTTACCAAGAATGGAAAACATGACATACAATCCATAGCAATTCAATTTTTAATCCCAAAATTTGAAGGGTGAATATATCAATTCATATTTTATGTGCACCAATTCAAAAATGTTTGAGAAATCAATCAAATATAGAAATGTACAAATCAAAATGGATTTGTTCAATTTTAAGCACCAATTTTGAGTGCTTCTAATGGCCTCATTCATCTTAATGTAGTCAACAAAAATAAAAAGTGTTTGTTCGTCTACCAAATGAAATACGTTGGTTAAAAAAAAATGTTCAATTTTATAATCACCAAATGAAATGTTGTTTAACTAAGAAATCTTTTAAAGGTTCAGTTTTGAGAAACGTAAATTTGAAGTGTGCAAGTTGTGGGTTCATTTTTACAACACCAAATTGAAAGATTATTTAAACTAAGAAAGCTTTGAAAGTTTAGTTTTAAGAACACCAATTTGAAGTGTGCAAGTTGTGGCTTCAGTTTTACATTACCAAATTGAAAGATTATTTAAACTAAGAAATCTTATTGAAAGTTCAGTTTTAAGAACACCAATTTGAAGTGTACAAGTTGTGGGTTCAGTTTTGGGTATGTGCAGGATCATCATGGAAAAAACAAACCCTTAAGTGGTGAAAAGTTCTAAAAAATCAGAGTTAGGAAACTTGATGTAAAAATTTGAATAAGTTATCTATATTTTTTCAAAAATATGTAAGAATAGAATCTATAGAAAATTGAATGTAGTTTCTAAACTATTAATTTTATTTTTTAAATCTATTTGGTGAAAATTTGAAATTTCAATATAGTAGTACTTAAATTTTAGGAAAAAAATAATAAGTAGGTGTTTGTCCTAATAAACCAACCACAATAAAATCATAATATTTTTTATAATATTTTAGATATAAGTGAGGACTCATGTCCTGATGTGATGCCTTTTGTAATTTTTTTCAAGTAACATAATTAATTATGAATTTTTATTACAACTTTTAAAAAAAAAAACTCGTGATGTCTAACAACCTTAACTTGGTCAAAACTTCATGAAATTAATTTTTTAATCCAATAGTATGCAAGCATAATGTGACGATGTTTCAATGCTCAAAAAATGTGAAACCATTTGAAAGATATAGATGTTTTTCAACTCAACCCATCAATAAGGACTTTAGTCATAATTCAAATAGAAAATGAATAAATTATGTATTAAATTCCCAAAGTAAAGCATAATTTATATTAGTGGAAAGATAAAAATATTCTTTAAAAACACTTTTGTTTCATCAATTTTGGGTTAAAAAAGAAGTCATTAGCCACATACCCTACACATATGCATCATATCGCCACTTTCTGGCCCATCATGATCATGCACATACCCTTTTACAACACCAAATTGAAAAATTCTTTAAACTAAGAAAGCTTGTTTTAAAAAAACTAAAATAGCCTTCGATTGTTCTCCATCTCTACAATCAAACTGTTGAGAATTCTTGATGTATAATGTGACATATTCCTAAAAATGTTTCATCAATAATTTTTGAAACTTCCCAACACAACAAACATTCAAACATTATTGTTAGAAATAAAAAAGATTGCTTGCATATTTTCAACAAATAAAAGTAGAGCAATAGCAGTATTGTTTTAGATAGTAGCACAATTTTCATTTGCACTGATAGTGGTTGTCTTAGTCAATGGTGGTCTAAACATGTGCAACTGCAAACTTGCTTATTGCAAAAGTGGTTAAAATGTCAAATGAGTCCATGTTTAGTGCAGTAGCAGTTGGGAAAAGTGCAAGCATGGTAGAAACAAGGAAACGACCATGTGAAAATCTTGTATCTTTTTCATAAAAAAAATTCAAATGTGTTTTAGAAAAGGCCTCCATATTTTGGAACCTGCAACTATTCAAAATAAACTCATGAAAATGTTAATGTTAAGTACTGAGGTCCCATTGGGCATTCCAAATGTCATAAGGGGGGAATGAGGCATGCAGAAAGTGAATGAATTAAACTAATTCAAACAAGATTAAGAATCCCTAAACCCATTACTCATGAAATGAACAATATAAACTAATGAATTCAATGAAACGATTGTTAGCAAATGAAGAACAAACAATGAATTCAGGAAATTATAATGTTTCCCATCTCATGTCGAAGAGTCTTTGTATCTATCTCGAATTTTGGATTGTTGTAACCAATACAAAGCCTACATTATGCATTGCAAAAGCTTTAGTGTGTGTGTGTGTGATGTAAAACTAGAATGTGATGATAACTTGTAGCGTGATCAAGAGGTAATTTTGCAACACTTCGCTTATGTAAATTATAGATGATTTGTAAGAAGGTAGAATTTTATTTTATAAATTTCCTATTTTGAGATGAATGTGCAAGATGCAACAATGCAAAATCCTGATCAAGGATTGAGAACTGTTGAGAGGAGATAGATTGCTTGGTTAGCTTCTATGATCAAATCAACTAAGGATGTTAATTTCAAAATCAAGGGATTTAGATTGCATAATCTGTGTAATTGAGGAAATCAAGTTTATTAGTTAATAGGATTGAAGAATAGATGGGTTGGTTAGGAAATAAATGAATCAGTTTAGCTAATTAGAGTGAGCAATTAGTGGTTGCGATTTGCTCGATCACAAAAAAGGGGGTGAGGGTAATTAATTAATTAATATTTTGAGTTGAACATGCAAAGTCATGTTTGAATTTAACAAATAAAGTTATTTTTTTCTTGACCTTTTTGAATGATGTTGAAAAATTAATTTAATTTTTCTAATTTCGAGAGGGGAAAGTGATTCAATTAAACTATTAAGTAATAATAATTTAATTGATTTAGGAGAATAGGGTAGATTAGCAACATAATTAAATAATTGATGGTATTTAATTAATTAGAAGGAATAAAGATTATATATATGATGAAATAGTGAATTAATTAAATAATTAAAGATTATTTAATTAATAGAGGTAAATATGATTTTTGATATAAATGATGTGAAATCTAGTGATATTAAATGATAATGATGCCGATGATGAAAACATGTCATTTAGGATGTGTGATAAGTGTTAGGTCATTTTTACATGTCTACACTAAGATACTTGTCTTGGTGCTCTCCTCTTGTCTTGAAAAAAATTGTCATGATTTTTAGCACGAAATTTTGTCACTATGTCATGAAAAAATGTATAGCTAGACATTTTTATGCTCACCTGAGTCTCTCTTATGGACTTTGGCTTGATTTTCCTATATTTAATCTTGTAATGTGTTCAACATGTTCACATCAGGTCTTGGACCCTTGAAAATCATTAAGACTTCTAGGATGTCTTGTAAAAGTGTTGTGAAGTGTTGTCACCCACTTTCACACTTTTCTAGGAACCTTTCATTATAATTCACTTAAATAACCCATTTTTATCACTTACCAAGACTCATTTCAAAGTGTTGTAAATATTTTTAACAAACTCACACTTTTCTAGACTTGTCCTCACTAAATTGACCCTTTCTTATGTTTAAATGACCCCTTAATGCACTTTCCAACCCTACATATTTTTGAGGATATTCCTGTTAAAACTTATTTAATGCACTTTAATTTCTAACACCTAGTAAAATTTCCCTAGTGGGACCAAGTTTCCACCTAGGGCGACTTAGTCCCACTAGGCACAAAAAACAAAATAATATCAATTTTATGGCAGGATTTTATTATCTTACCCTTGAGGTTGGCTTGTGATGTGTTATTTTCAGAAAATAATGGAAAATAAAGTATAAATAAAGGGTTTTTCCTTTCATTTTAACCCCCAATTCATTCATTCAAGCATTAATTCACTTAATCATTCTCAAGCATTCAAGCACTCTAAGCATCATCAAGTGCTCCATTGGAGCACTTTATTACATATCTTCAGATTTACACATCAAGGGTTTGGTGAGTTTGTGACATTGCATGTTGTTTATTCATCATTCTCTTCTCATTTCATTTAATTTCATAGGGTTTGATTACCAAAGTGGAGTTTGACCAAGGAAAACCCCTATACTCTAACCCTTAACCCTTTTTCCCCCATTTCCATTTGACTTTGCAAGACTTGTATGTAGATTTGTCAAATCTAGGAAAGTGTCAAAAAGGTGTTTTCAATCCATCAAAGTCATCAAAGTCAACAAATCCCTAATTGAAGCTTAGATACCAATTTTAGCTCATTTTCTATAGTTTCTAAACCAAACACCTATCAAGAATAGAAGTTCATACCAAAAGCTATAGATTCCTACACTAAAATTCTCGATATTCCTAGGTGGACTAAGTCCCCATCTATGGTGAATTAGTCCCACTGTCAAGCTTGAAAATTGTTTTCTATATTTTTGGATATCCATTTGGAAAATTCCTATTCCAATAGATTTTCAATTTATTCCATTTAGAGATCATATTTAGGCATGTTACATCCCTCCTTACATTAATCTTGAGTGTAGACAATAGAATTTTGGGTCCATTTCTCTCCTTTTAGGTGAAAAACCCTAGAAGAGTTAGAGAACCATTGGACACCCAAAATCGGTGTCCACATTTTGGTGAACTTGAATTTTGAAAATTTTCTTTCTAATTTCAAGTGTATTTGCATCCTAGGTTTAACTTACATTAGCATTGCATTAGGTTTTCCATTGTTTAAATTGAATCCTAGGGTTTTAAAAATTTCGTTAGTGAAAAGCTCATATAGCTTGCATTTTTGCATTATACTTCATTTGAAAACAACAAAATTCTACATTTTCATACTGTAGCTACATTTGCAAACCTGAAAAACATCAAATTGCATTTAAATTTTTTGAAAAATCACAAGAAAATCATCACTGGGACTAATTGACCACATTGGATGACTTAGTCCTACACATTTTGCACTATTATTTTTGGCATTTTTTGCACATTTTTTGCATTTTTATTTTTTTGCTATTGTATTATGTCATAGTTTCTAGAATTGTTGTTTTAATCCATTTAGTTGCTTTCATACATTTGCATCATGGCTTTATATTTTAATAATTTTTTGATGTCATTAAAATCCTTAGTGGACATGTCAAATTTTTCATTTGGAACTGATCCTAAGGACCTTGAGCTTCCTCATGCTCCTTCAACTCCTCATGAATACATCCTCCTCATGTTGTTGAAATCATTAAACAAGATGATGATAGCATGAATAAGTTCTTAAACGAATATATTGACAACCTTGAAGCCAATCATCCTTTTATCCATCCATGGAACAACAAGACCTTCCTACAGTCTCACCTCTTGATATGTTTGGTTACTTACATCTTGAAACAAACAAAGGACCTAAGTTTCCTCCATCAAGTGGACGTATTTCCTCTAATCAAGCAATCCCTCAACCATTCTATGATCACAAAGTTACAAATGAACCAATCAACCTTGAAGAAACCTATGGCAAAGGTTTTACCATATTAAGAAAAAAAGGATGTGACATAACAACTAAACATGGCATTCATCAACTTTTAGAACAAACTCCAAAAGATGAAAACACAACAAGGTTAGGATATCAAGATCCTCATCATGAAAGCAAGTCTCCTATAGAATATTAGAGACTTTGCAATGATGGCACAGTGATGTTTGATTCCCCTCTCGATCTGAATGTCCTCCTTCGTCGCGAACAATCCTTACATGATAACAATGGAAAGGATGATAGGACCACTTTGGGTCCTCCTCCTCCTCCTTCTATTTGAGAAAAGGGTGAATCTAGAAAATGCAAGAGGCCTTACAAGTTACAAAAAATCAAGTTTCCTCTCCATCTCATGTCTTCTTTTCTTTTCATTTTTTATTTTCTACTCTAAAGTAAATGCTCACATAATAGTGTGTAGCAATTCCTTTAAAGTGAGGGTATACATTGGCATTATTCCTTTGTATTTTCTTTAGTTTTTCCTTGGTTCTTAGTGTAGCCTTGATACTTCATACGATGTGTTTGTCACTTTGTTGATGACATTGGGTGTAGTTTCCTTCATGAGCATGATCTATCTTAGCATATTGCATTCCTCTTGGTGGCCTGATGTGACGTACTACATCCCCAAAGTTGCAAATATTCTATTCTTTGATAGGTCCTCTCTTGGAGACATTAGACACAATGTTTCCTAAGTTAAATACATTGCATGAACTAAGACTCCTTTGAACTTCATTTTGCATGTTGCATTTTGCATTTATATGGCCACCTTACATAACACAGCTTGCATGCCTTTGGTTCCATCACATTTGTTCATGAGTTCTAAGTATACGAAGCTTTTCTTGTCTCATGAAGCACGAAATGAAAATTTCCTTTGTGGTACCTTATTAAAGTTATGAGGAGCTATAAATTTGGTATGGTTGAGTGAGAAGCCCATTATGAGGCATGAATTTTCCCCATAGCCACTTGCATGTGTGTGAATGCATACCAGTCATGAGTGTATGTTTCTCACCTTTCGAGCCTTCTTACCTAGTGGACAACCATGAGTTCCATCACCCCAGAGGGAGTACACATTTCTTTTTCCATACAAGCAGCCTAGATCTGATCCACAACAAGCTAGATAAATGATTGAAGCTTTCTTTATTTCTTTTTCATCATTTTCATGTGTGTTTTTTTATGCTTAAGTCTAGTTTGCCAGGGGATCTTGATCTTGGGGGCTTGATCATCTCTCTCGATTATTTTTTTCTCATCTTACCAACATGAGTGCATTTCAATCCCTCTCGATGTGCATGTTGGGCTACTTTAGTGTGAGTTTGAAGCAAGCTCATCCTCTCACTAAATTGGGGACTTAATGTGTCACCAAAAATTGTATAGTTGGACATTTTTATGCTCACCTGAGTCTCTCTTATGGAATTTGGTTTGATTTTTCCTAGATTTAATGTTGTAATGTGGTCAACACATTCACATTAGGTCTTGGACCCTTGAAAATAATTAAGACTTCTAGGATGTCTTGTAAAAGTGTTGTGAAGTGTTCTAACCCATTTTCACACTTTTCTAGGAACCTTTAATTATAATTCACTTATATAAACCCTTTTTATCACTTACCAAGTCTTATTTCAAAGTGTTGTAAAGAGTTGTAACAAACTCTCATTCTTTTCTAGACTTGTCCTCACTAAATTGACCCTTTCTTATGTTTAAATGACCCCTTAATGCACTTTCTGACCCTACTTAAGTGTACTTTTGACGATATTCCTATTAAACCTTAGTTAATGCACTTTAATTTTTGACAACCAGTGAAATTTCCCTGGTGGGACCAAGTCACTGATGAGTCCAATTAATGGCTCAATTCTGATAGGGTTTATCATATATTTTTTGTTTATACTATAGACTTTGGCACTTGGTTATTGACATTCCCCATGTTTTTTCCTTAAATCCATGAACCTTGGGGATAAAATTATCCTAGTTACTTTTGATAATATTAACATGCTATGTGAATTATCTATATTAATTTTACATGTGGTTGAATGGATGTTACTTTAAGGTAATTATGGATATGCAATTGTTTTGTATGTGCTAATGTCATTATGTAGGTTCACATTGAGATGTTGATATAAATGAAGCCTACAAAGTAGAAGACATTCCTTCTTGTTGGTTGGTTACTAAGGAAGTAAAAAGATGGTCATTAAGACGTTAAAGGAGGGAAAACTCTCAATGGAGGGAAACTTCTAATGGAGGGAATTCCTAGCTCATATGGAAGTTTTAACTACCTTTTAAAAGGTCATGTTTGTTAATTGAGAAAATATAGGAAGTGTGTTGTGCTAGATCCTCATTGGAGCAAGTCCTCTTTGACCAAATTTGGCTCATGCATAACTTCCTCCCTCTCTTTTCCATGTTTTCAATAAATGGAATCCTCCTATTTTGTTGGAGTTGACTACCTAGTTACTTAGGGTTAATTAGAAGCTTTTCCCTCTATAAATAATGGTCAAATGTCGCTTTCCACAAGGTTGGATGTTTTGAGATAGTACTCGCATTTTTAGTTTAAAAAATATATCATATTGTTGATATGTTGTAATCATGTTTTCAAGGAGTAAAATGATATTTTGATTTGTTGAATTTGAGTTAGCTTAAGGAAGACTCACTCAAGGGGGCCCACTTGGTGAGAATCCCACCCATTTAGTTAAAATTTATTTTTATTTTAGTAACTAGCTTTGGCTTTGACAGTTGTCTATTCCTACAACCATTGGAACTCTATTATGTGAATGTTCCTACAACCAAGGAAAACTAAGTAGTTTCCTACCTTTTTGTTGAGATTTCTATTTCTATCATCCATTTCTAGTTCAGTTGTTGATGCTCAGCATAGTTGTTGATTCATGCTTAGTGTTTATGTTAATTTCTTTCCAAAATTTTATTTCCACTACTATTTATTTTTTAGTTTATGGATCACTACAGTGGAGTCCTAGTGCACATATAGTGCTAACCCATTTCAAGTTCATGTCCTTGTGTTGACAATGAAATGTACCTTCATGATGAGTAAGATGACTACTTAGTGTAGATGTCTAATCTCTAAGTCACATCTCTAAGGGATTAGTTATTGAACCATTATAGGAGGCCAATAGTTTTGGTGTTGTTACTAGGGATGGTGTGAAACTAGGAAGTTATTTGTGTTGGTGTAATTAACTTTTTACATCGTCATAAGTTTACTTAGGCAATCTTTAATTCCTAAGTTATAGGATCTCATCTTTATCTTATCGAGCTATCTTTTTGCTCAAGATAAGATTTAGTTGTTGCATGCTTGCCTTTTATAAGCAAGCCTCATCTTGTACATTTGTATCAATTAATCGTGAATCAATCTTGCATATTGATAGCAAGCATTCTCGCCATCAATCTCTCTTGTGTGGAAGTATTTTGGTCAAGCAACAGATTCTGGAAATCTAACATGGTATCAGAGCATCCAGGGTTGCGGACTCCTTCCCAGATCTGAGGGTTTCATTCTGGCTTGAAGTTTTTTGTTGGGTGCAGATTGGGGTTTCAAGAACCTCACGGTTGAAATCAGAAGGTTCCGCAGACGAATTTTGACTGTAAATTCGCCTATATTGGGTAAAGTTGTTTTTGAAGCAAATTTTTTTTTGTTGAAACAGCATCCCAAGCGGTACAATTTTCTATTTTCGCAAAAAAAAAAATTTGTCAAATATTTTCTGCGATCTGTTTGTTATAATTTTGGGGCAAAATTATTTTGGGCTAATTGTATTGATTCGGGTATTGTCAAATTATTGTGGGCTTTTGAATAAATCTGCATTGGCACTGTACCACCCTCCGTCCACTGTACAATCCTGTCGGCTGTCGTAAGGCCGAATACTGGCCTGCGTCAGATCCTGATCTGGTACATGGTACATTGGTAGTTGCATGATTTAATGGTCTGCTGGTCACATCAACATCCATCACAGATCTAATCTGCCATCTTTACCATCGGTTATTTGGCTGTCTGCCAGCGGTCTTGTCCTATTTACATTGGCACACTCGGCGGATGGTACAAGGTCATATCTCTGACTGTTTGCATTGCACGGCATCCATCGATGGTTATTGGGTCTGCGTCCACTCCGTAAAGATCCCTGAGCAGCGGGTACCTTCCATCGACAATATTGGTGGGTATTCATCAGTCATCGGCGGGTTCCAAATCGTTTACTCCAGTGCCCTCAGTGATCAGAGTCCCTTCATACCAACGGTCTCAACATCGGCCTTGATCTGATCTCTTGGCGTTCTATTACCGACGGCTACCATTTATCATCGGCTTATGAGATTTTCGGCCTTATCCTGTAAATCATTTGCTGGTTATACCATCGTACCAATCATATCCAACGACCATGGTGGGTACGAATTAGATCGGCTAGGGTATTACTATTAATAAAGTTTGTTTTTATTAAAAATCATTTGTATACCCACAAGTTTGTTAGGCCGGCTATAAGGTTTTTTTACAAAGCCATTGGTAGGCTGACTGTATTGTATTGCTGGCGGTTTCCTTATTTTTTACAATACGGTCACATGGAGAGCCAAATCTTTAGCCTCAGGTGCCGAAAATTTGCTCCATTTTAGCCTCGTAATTGCCCCAAAGTGCCTTTTATAGGCCTTTTTTTCATTTTATCATAACTTCTGCATACGGAGGCCATTTTCCAGAAACGAGATATCGTCGGAAAGCTGGAAGAGTCATCTTTTCAGTGGTGCAGATATTTTGCAGGGATTTTGCAGTTTTGTGCCATATTTTCCAAGTTGAAGACAAATCTCCCTTTTTGGCTTTCGGAGCTCATAGTTTGTAAATGGGTTTTTTAATTACTTTGGAGAATGGGAACTATAGGCAATGGAGCAATTTAATTCTCACTCATCTTGGTGAGATAAATCTATTGCCCTATTTGTTTAATACAGTTCCTTTTCCTAGCACAGGTGTTGAGTATTGCAATTGGATAGGCTTTAGGGCTAGAGTCTTTAGAGTTATTTTTTAAAATGTAAATGATGACATTTTGGAGACTCTTATTCACTTCGAATGTCCTCATACTCTTTGGACTCACATTAGAGAGGTATATGGAGACCATGATTCTTCTCCATCTCTTGAAGCTCCTCTTTCCAACTCACATGTGCTTGTTCATTCTTCAGAGTTGATAACCCATGATTGTGATCCTTTGGACAAGATTGCCGATGTTTCAGAGGTTCCTGATAGTCTTCCTGATTGGGATTCCTATTTGACAGACATTGCTTCTTTGTTTGTGGAGTCTCACATTTTAGATTTGGAGGACCAATTTGAGGGTTTATCTCTCTTATTTGATGATAGTCATGGGTCCACTATTATCACTTCATGTTTGTCTATGGAGTTTGTTCAAGATCAGTTTCCACTTGTTCCTGGTTTGTCACAGTTTTTTGTGATTGGGCATGTACCTGATTGGATTGTGGCATCATCTTTATCATCCAAGAACTTGGCAACACATGAGCAGATTTCAGAGACACAATCTTCATACATATGGATTCCTCTTCCTTCTTCCTATCCAGAATGGGAATCATTCTTGTAGTTGTACTTGGTGTATCTTCTTCCTAAGGGGAGAAACATTGTTTGTAGGCATTGGATTTTGTTTTGTCTTCAGACATTAACCATACTTGCAGGAGATCATACATCATGGGGGGGATATCTTATCTCTTTACTTCCCTCTTATGGGGGGGTAATTTATTGTATATTCATGATGGATGTAGTCCTTGGGGGGTATCATTGAGTCCTCCATACATCATGTTTACATTCGTCATGCCTTTTTTTCTTGTTTTTCTCTCTTTTGGAGAAGGGTTTTTTCCCACTGGGTTTTCCCTTTTTCTCTGCTTTATGAGAGATTGCATTTCATTTGCATCTGTAAATGGGTACCTAACATGGCCTAGTTGCCGGGACCCATAGTAGTTTGCATTTTAATCTTCTCCCTAAGTTGCACTTATGGGGGGGTGTTGGTGTAATTAACTATTTAATTACATCGTCATAAGTTTACTTAGGCAATCTTTAATTCCTAAGTTATAGGATCTCATCTTTATCTTATCGAGCTATCTTTTTGCTCAAGATAAGATTTAGTTGTTGCATGCTTGCCTTTTATAAGCAAGCCTCATCTTGTACATTTGTATCAATTAATCGTGAATCAATCTTGCATATTGATAGCAAGCATTCTCGCCATCAAATCTCTCTTGTGTGGAAGTATTTTGGTCAAGCAACAGATTCTGGAAATCTAACAATTTGGAGTCATTTCTAGGTTCTTTCTTGCTTTAGTATCTTTGAAGTTTGTTCTTAGCATACCCTTTATTTGAGAAAAGTAATGATCTTCTATTCTTTCATCAATTCTTTGTGTGAGTTGGCTGATATTGAGTTAATACCACATGCATATAGATAGGAGAAGAGATGCTCATGGGAGATTTCTTCCTAATGACCCTAATCCTGATAACCAGCTAGTTGAGTTTCAAAATCTGCTAAGAGATGAAAAAGAAGAGGCACATCCTTTTGTTGATGCATTTCCCAATTTGACCAATTCTTGAACTTCCTCTAAGGACCAAGCTGCCCAAATCCTAATTAAGAATCCATTTTCCTTTGCACTCCATCAAGCAGATATTGCTCATGCAAATCCAAGCAAACCCAACCAACCATCTTTTTCATTCTTATCACTTGTCATAATGAAGTTGTGAATCTCAAGAACATCCCTACTTCAGTTCTTCCTAAGTTATATGGGCATTGAAGACCCTGACACTTTCTTGTTTAAGTTTCATATCCTCTATAGAAGCTATGACTATACCACTGATGCTCATAGGCTTAAATTGTTCCCTACCACCCTAAAAGAAGTTGCATTAAGATGGTTTATAAGCTCAGGTAGGAATACTATAGATACTTGGGATGATATGAAAAAAAAAATTCTTGAGAAGTACAAAGAATACTGTAGGGGCAATGATATGAGAGGAGATGATATATTCAAGATGTAGTAGAAGGAAGATGAGAATTTCGAGGACTATATTTCAAGGTTCCTATTTTTCCTAAAAAAGTCTCCACATCATGCACTCAATGAAGAGTCTCAAAATTTTATCTTCCTTAGAGTGATCAATAAGAGTAGTATTGATACACTGGACCTGATGGGAGGAGGAGATATCACCCAAGTTCCCTAGGATTATATTAAAAAGATATGTCAAAATTACTCTAGGGTAGCTCTAAAGAAAGGAAGATTTTATCAATCCTCTTTGGGTAAATCCTCCACCAATGGATTCTCAAGGATGGAAATCACTCATTTGCTAGCAGGTTTAAAATAGGATATCATTAACATTATGGCTACTCAACTTGACACTCTTCAAGCAAAGAAGAAACAAGAGGAGGTAGAGGCAATGTTGGCAAAATATTGTCCTCATTGTAGACAAAAGAAGGAATGCAAATGCAAAATAGTAGCAAACATTGATAGCAAGTAGATTCCACCAGAATTTAGGCTAGTTCATGTTGATGATGATTAGGTTTTCTACATTGCACAAAGAAGACCATGGGATCCAAGACAAGTTATACCACCATATCCATTATCTTTTAGTGGACCTTATTTCAATTCTTATGCATGTGGTAATCAATTTCAACCCCCATACCCATCCAACTATGGAGGATATCCACCTCAACCTTGGAACAACCCTCCAAATACTTGGCCCAATTACCAAAACTCTCAACCCCAGTGGTAACAATCCTAAGGGAATTGACAACAATTCTTGGGGAATTGGTAACCACCTCAAGGAAACTAACAATAGACATCCCAATGGATGGGAGGACATCAATGGAAAAAATAGACAAATAGTTGTATGCAACCACCTCCACAGCCTCAATAGCTTGCAATAATGCCTCCTCCTACTAGCTCAAGTTCTAGCACACCTATACCTACTCAGTTATTAGCTCAACCCACACCTAACCCAAATAATAAACCACAACAACAACTAGTCTATTCTACAGATCCTAATCAATTCCCTACATGTGCTATGAGTGTGAGTGATATTCATCTACATTCAAGAACCACTCTTCCCACTCCTTCCACTCCTATCATCACTGAGCTTTATGTGGAAGAAGAGGATCATCAGAATGTCCCTATTTAGCCAAGTGTACCTAAAAATCTTGAACCAGTTCAACAGTCTAATCAAGACCCACCATTTCCTCAAAGGTTAGAAGTTGTTAAACAAAAGGAAGAAACAAATTTTGATACTCTAGATTAGTTGAAACACATATGTGTTAATATACCTTTGATCCAGGCCATAAAATATCTCCCCATATATAACAAAGCAATCAAAGAAGCCTATCTCAAAAATTCAGGGAAGAAAAAGAAAGACCCCACTACCATTCATGTGGTGGGATAGTTGGTAGACATCATGCTTGGGAAAGTTATTGTTCATAAATACACTGACCCAGGTAGTCCTATGGTAGGAGTCATTATAAATGGAATCCAAGTAAAGAATGCTCTAATTGGCTTGGGAGCGGTAAAAAATGTGATGACTAAGGATATCCTACAACAACTAAATGTTGCAAATATGAGACCTACTCCTTATATCATATAGCTTTTTAATAGTTCCACTATCAAACTAGATGGTATATTGGAAGACCTTGTTGTAACCCTAGACTCTTGGGAGTACCCAACAAATTTCATGATCCTTTCCCCTAAAGCTACATTTTGAGGGTATCCCATTATTCTAGGTAGGTCATGGTTAGCCACAAAAAATACTTACATTGGATGTCAGTCAAGGGACATGACTATTTATAATGGAAGAAGCACTAAAAAGATTATTCTCTACCCTCTTGATCAACCATCCATTGATATGGATAACCCCATATGGTCACATGTTGGAGAAGAGGTCGAGGAAATCAATTTAGTGGTACAACTCATGATGATAGGAAAAATTACTTTCATGCAACTCCAGGAAGAAGGTGAAGTATTATCCCATCTAATTTAAAAGCATTGTGAGGATCATGAAGAATCATCCACTCATGAATATGGTTTTGCAGGTCCATTGAAGACACTTTTGTCTAGTCCTCCTACACTTGAACTTCTTGCAGAAACAGATATGCTTTATACATTGTTGCCACATGAACCAAAAATTCCAAGAATTTGTGAAACAACCATAATTGAGTTTACCACAAAATTACAAGTTTCGGAAGGAAAACATTTGAATATTAACAAGTTGAATCAAGAACAGTAGTTGTCCTTGACAAACATGTTGAAGACCCATCAACATGAATTTACATGGGATTACCATGGCATGAAATGGTTGGATCCCAAGCTCTGTACTCAGAGGAACTACATTAGAGATGACTACACACTAGTAAGGCAACCATAGAGGAGAATCAACCCTACATTGAGGGAGATTGTAAAAGGGGAATTACAGAAGTTATTGGATGCAAAATTTATCTACCCTATCTTAGACAGCCAATGCGTGTCCCAATTGGTAATTGTTCCTAAAAAGGGAGGTAAGTGGAGAGTTTTTGTTGGCTATAGAGAACTAAACTCTTCCACCAAAAAGGATCATTTTCCCCTTCCTTTCATAGACCAAGCACTAGATTCACTTGCAAGTAAGGAATATTTTTCTTTCCTAGATGGATTCAGTGGTTATAATCAAATACAAATTGCACCTAAGGATCCTAGATGGATTCAGTGGTTATAATCAGATACAGATTGCACCTAAGGATCAAGAGAAGACAAATTTTACCTATCCTTGGGGGACTTATGCCTATTCATTACTTTCATTTGGTTTATGTAATGCACCTACAACCTTTCAAAGAGTAGTTATTAGTATATTTTCAAACATCTCACATGATTGTATGGAGATCTACATGGATGATTTTAGTAGTTATGGTGTTGATTTTGTAGAAGCATTAGAAAATATAAGAAATTTTTTGCAGATATGTGAGGACCATAATCTATCCTTGAATAGTGAGAAATGTTTCATGATGATGCAGGAAGGAGTAGTCCTTGGCCACTATATCTCTCAAAAAGGAATTCAAGTGGACCTAGCTAAGAATGAGGTGATTACCACTCTTTCTATTCCTGCTAAGAAAATTGATGTTAGAAGTTTCCTAGGACATGAAAGATACTATAAGTGCTTCATAAAATATTTCAGTAAGATGGCAGCACCACTGTAGAATCTTCTAACTAAAGATGTTGAGTTCCATTGGATAGAGGATTGTGACAAAGCATTCTCAAATTTAAAAGAAGCATTAACCCATGCTTTTGTACTCAAAGGCCCTAATTGGGAACTCCCTTTCCATATTCACATAGAGGCGTTTGATTATGCTATAGGATTTTTCTTTGGCCAAAAAGAGAGTAATTGAGAATGCAATCTACTTTGTCAACAAGAACCTACGAGGAGCTAATTTTAATTACATAGTGATAGATAAGGAGATGTTGGCAGTCATCTATACCCTTAACAAGTTTAGGCATTGTATAATAGGGTATTAAATATTTTTCCATATAGACCATGCAACAATAAGATGCCTCATGAATAATCCCTTTATTTCAAGTAAGCTAGCAAGGTGGTTGTTGCTAATACAGGGATTTGATATCACCATTATTGACAAATCAGGTATGGAAAATGTTGTGGCAGACTTTCTCTCTTGATTGGCTAAATTAGAATACACTCAAGTCATTGATTACTCCTTCCATGATGAACATTTGTTTTCCATTAGTGTGCACACACCTTGGTATGCATATATAGCCAATTATCCAATTATAGGGAGAATTCCCCCTCATTTCTCTCCAAAAGAGAGAAGGGTTCTTATTGAGAAAACTTTTCCTTTCTCTTGGATTGCAAGATGTCTATTCTATACTAGACCAGATCATGTGATGAGAAGGTGTGTAAGGGAGGATGAAACCTATGATATACTACATGCATGTCACAATGAACCCTGTGGAGGGAACTTTGCAGCTAAGAGGACAATAATGAAGATTCTTAATACAAGATATTACTAGCCCACACTTCATAAGGATGTTGGCAAGTATACTAGGAAGTGTGATAGATGTTAGAGGATGGGCCAGCCAACAAAATTTGATGAGATGCCGCTATACCCTTAGGTAGTCATCACACCATTTGATAAATAGGGACTTGATTTTGTAGAACCAATTAATCTACTATCAAATGGAAAATCCTACATCTTGGTTTGCACTGACTATGTGACCAAATGGGTTGAGGTTAAAGCTATGAAACATTCCTCTATGAAGAAATATTTACACACTATGGGGTTCCTAGGGAGATAGTTGCAAATAAAGGGGATCAGTTTACATCAACTCTTGTCACAACATTGGTCAATGAATATAATGTAAGGCATAGGAAATCTACCCCCTATAACCCTCAAGCCAATGGCTATTATAAAGTGGAAAATAGGTAAATAGAGGCTATTTTGACCAAAATAGTGGCTATACATAGGAAAGATTGGGAAAATAGGTTTCCAGAAGCTATCTAGACTTATAGAACCACTTGGAATGCAGCCACTAGTTTCACTCATTTTGAATAATTATATGGAAAAACAACCATGATTCCTATAGAGTTTGAGCATAAAACTCTTAGAACTACACTAGATCTTGGGATAGACATATCTGAGGCACAAAAGGAAAAAATCATGCAAATGAATGCTTTGGATGAGATGAGAAAGTCAACTCTTCATCATGTTGAGATAGAGAAAAATTAGAGAATCAGATGGCATGACAAATACATAAAGGAAAATAAGTTTCAGCTAGGTGACTGGGCCCTCCTTTATGACTCCAAGTATCAAGATAATGTAGGTAAACTGCACACCAGGTGGTTGGGACCGTATGGAGTTGTAGAAGCCTTCTCCAATGGTTTTTTTCAACTCACAACCATTGACCCTGTCAGATTCAAGCTCCTGGTCAATAGTCATCATCTCATGTTATATTATAAGCCAACTTCCAAACAAGAATTCATGTAGTAATTTATTCAACAACAAACCTCTAAACTTCCTGCAACCAAAGGAAGTGGACCTAGTATCCCTCCTTTTGACTAGTCAAAGTATGCATGCAATCATAATAAATATTTTCACTTTTGTGGGAATCTATTTCTCCATCAATAAATCCATTCATCCATCCATCTCCACCCTTTCTCTGTCTTCCATAACTCCACCATCATTTCATTTCATTCCATCACCACTTCATTTAATTTCCCAATTATACTTTTGAACTAATTTGCACTTCCTTGCACATTCTTTGCAAACAATAGGTACTCAAAATTTTTAGGTACGTGCACAACAACTTACTACATCTTAATTATCTTACATGCATTAATTTGATTATTATATATTAATGTTGATATTTCACATAGCACATATTTGTACTTTTCCCTGTCACATCATATTTACATCCTAGACTTTGTGGACACATGCTCTAATTTAGGTTGGGGGGAGTGTGAACCCACATTTCCACATGTCATACATGTTAGCAAATTTAAAATGAGCTGATTTGAAATAGTTGAAATGATGGCTTGCATGTATGATGTGTCACTAAATTTCCACCATTTTCCTTGATGATGCCCCTCATTTATGTTTCTCTATTACCTTATTCATAGTCATAACGTTACCAAAAAGGTAAATTGAAGAGTTACATGACATTGGCATTAGCATTGAAGAATATTTGTAGGAAGTAGAAGAAATTGGGTTTTTAGAGAAGGATTGTAGGAAATAAAATTTTGTAGAAGTGTTTTCCTAATTATGGGTTAAAAAATGGGACGAAAGCTGATGAGAAATGAACCTATAGTTCATGATGTGATACTACAGGATGCACTCTCTCTAGCCAAATTCAGGAATTGTGGATGGTTAGACTACTTTCTAAAACTAAACAGTTTCAATGAGGACATTGCTTTGGAATTTGCACAAACACTTTCTAATGGGAAGGAAATGGTAAAAGGGATAGAAGTTATAGCCCCTGAGAAGAAAATTGTTGAAGTAATGGGTTTTCCTATTGAAGGAAAGCCATACCCTGCTTTCAGGGATGCAAGGTCAGCTAGGGAAGAATTCATTGAACCTAGTGATCCTCTACCTATTGTAGATAATCAAGGAATAAGGAGAAATTCTTTGTCAAAAAAGTGGATACAAGTTGTTGTCTACATTGTCAAATATATTACCTATGAGGGCTGCCAATCATGCCTCCATTATGTGCATTTTAAGCTTCTAAACCATATGAGACCTGGAAGAAAGATGAATGTTCCCAATGTGTTGTGCAACCTCCTTACAATCATGGTAGTTGAAATGAAAAAAGGTAGGGAAAATTATGTCTCCCACCACTATTTGATAAAATTTTTATTAGAAAAATATTTACAAGAAGTGTGAGGTACATCATAGGAAGAATTTGTGAACATTGATCAGTTCAAATTGGAAAATGTGAGTCATAGAGGTCAGCCCCAATCTTGTAGGGTTAGTAGGGGTGAGAGGGTTGCTAAAACCACTCATGGAGCTTCAAATTTTGGTACAAACCCATCAACAATAGAAATTGGCTCCTCTGAATCAGAGTATTCAGATGAAGAAAGTTCATCCTCGGACTCTAATGTCAATGTTCTTCCTAAAAATCCAATTCATACTAGGACTTCCATTAGAAAAGAGGAAGCACAAATGAGAGAGGAAAAAATTAGAAAAGGGAAGGAAAAGAAGAAAACATAAAGAAAAGTAACACCAAGCCTTAGGAAACAAAAAGATGATGACATTGGCCTTCCTGCAGCCATTGAGAAATGTAAAAGCCCTCAAAAGAAATCAAAACCAACTAAGCCAGCTACTAATACGCCTCCAAAAAGAAGCCCTAAACTCATAAGAACACCTGGGAAGGAGATAGAAGCTCCTAAGGGGTAGGTAAATGTTGAGGTGGAAGAAATTTTTGAGGAGCAAGCAAGCATAAGATTAGTAGAGATTGTTGTTGTTGCATGGTAGGTTGAAAATCAAGAACCATTGCAACCAGAGCAAGATGAACAACAAGAATCACTACAACTAGTGCCATTTGAACATCATGAACCAGTGCGAGGAAATATTTTGGTAGGGACAAATAAACCTCCAAAATTTTCATGGAATCTTGTAGCCCTAAACTTATGGAATGAAATGCAAAGGAAAGAGGAGTGGAAAAAGGAAATACTCAAGCTACAAGAAGAACTCAGAAAGAAAAATGCAAAAATTGAGAAGAAATATGTAGAGATTGTTGCCTTCAATGATAAGGTAGATAGTCTGGTAGCTTTAGTACCCCAAATGATGGCATGCAGAACTTCTCCAAGATTATATGCACTGCATTTGAAGGAGTGTCATCTTTCCTTCAAGCTGTCAAGGGTTATTTTAGGTTTAAGCCCTTCTATTGAAACCCCACATGAGTTTTTCCAAGCCTACCAGTCCTCTATTAAAGTTAAAAATATACTATAGGTGAATTATACTTACATAATTATGTTGTGCTTAATGATCATGGTTTGGAACCCATTGATATACATTGGAGATATCCATTTGAGGGCATTCATGTCATGGATCCAAAATGAATTCAGTTAGTTATTAGTTTAAAATATACGAGGAAAGAGAACTCCATACCCCTTGCCTCGAGCTAAATCCAGTAACCCTTCAGACATTTACTATACATGGCATCAAATTATTTATATTACGAGCTACAAAAATAGAATCATTCCTATTAGGGAAGAAGCATACTAGGAATATGAGTGGGTAGTTGATACTACAATTGGAAAACAGTATTGGGGTACCTATCACAGCAATGGAATATTTTTATGATCGGTTGAAATAGTTGAACCCCATTCTTGCAAAATGTATGCTTCATTGGAAGGATGAAGCAACAATAGTGGCTTCCATTGACATTTTACCCACCTACTCAGTTGTGGCTTGTACAGATTACAAATACTATGGTATGGCATAGCTACAAAAGGCCATGGTGGAGAAAATTAAAACAAGCAAAGGATTCTATTGGATCTAAAATTCGAATACTCAGATACGATTTGGGATAGTTGATTGAGACATTAGATCATTGACAAGGCAAAGGAATACAACTTACTCTATTGGAGGATTAACAAATCATTAGGTTGGGGCGAGATAATGAGTCCAATTAATGGCTCAATTTTGATAGGGTTTATCATATATTTGTTGTTGATACTATATACTTTCACACCTAGTTATTGACATTACCCATGTTATTTCCTTAAATCCATGAACCTTGGGAATAAACTCATCCTTGTGACATTTGATAATATTAACATGCTATGTGAATTATCTATTTTAATTTTACATTTGGTTGAATGGATGTTACTTTAAGGTAATTATAGATATGAAACTTTTTTGTACGTGCTAATGCCATTATGCAGGTTCACATTGAGATGTTGATATAAATGAAGCCTACAAAGTAGAAGACATCTTGCCAGCTAGTTAGTTGTTAAGGAAGTCAAAAGATGGTCATTAAGAGTTTAAAGGAGGGTAAACTCTCAATGGAGGGAAACTTCCAATGGAGGGAATTCCTAGCTCATATGGAAGTTGTAACTACCTTATAAATGGTCATGTTTGTTAGTGGAGAAAATATAGGAACTATTCTATGTTGGATCCTCATTGGGGAAAGTCTGCTTTGACAAAATCTAGTGCATGCATAACTTCCTCCCTCTCTTTTCCATGTTTTCAATAAATGTCATCTTCCTATTTTTTTGGAGTTGATTGCCTAGTTAGTTAGGGTTAATTAGAATATTTTCCCTCTATAAATAATGGTCAGATGCCCCTTTCCATAAGTTTGGATGTTCTGAGATTGTACTTGAATTTTTCAGTTTAAGTAATACAGTCATATTGCTGATATTTTGTAATCATGTTTTGAAGGAATAAAATAATATTCAGATTTGTTGCATCTGAGTTAGCTAAAGGAAGAATCACTCAAGGGGGCCCACTTGGTGAGAATTCCACCCATTTACTTCAAAAGTTATGTTTTTGTTTAGTAACTAGCTTCGGTTTCAGTAGTTGTTTGTTCTTACAGCCATTGCAACTTTGTTCTATAACTATTCCTACAGCCAGGTAGACAAAGTAGTTTCCTATCTATTTGTTGATATTTCTATTTCTATCATCTATTTCTAGTTCAGTTGTTGATGCTTAGTTTAGTTGTTGATTCATTCTCAGTGTTTATATTAGTTTCTTTCCAACATTCTATTTCCAATATTGTCTCTTTTCTAGTTTATGGCTAATTGCAGTGGAGTCCTAGTGCACATATAGTGCTAACCCATTTCAAGTTCACATCCTTGGGTTGATAATGAAATGCACCTTCATGATGAGTAAGATAACTACTTAGTGTAGATGTCTAATCTATAAGTCACAAATTTAAGGGATTAGTTATTGAACCATTAGAGGAGGACAACCATTGCCACTTGGGGAAACTTAGTCCCATTGGGCACAAAAATCAAAATAATTTCAATTTTCTGGCAGGATTTAATTCTCTTACCCTTGGGTTCAACCTATGATGTGTTATTTTTAGGAAATAATGGAAAATCAAGTATAAATAAAGGGTTTTTCCTCCCATTTTAACCCGCAATTCATTCATTCAAGTATTCATTCACTTAATCACTCTCAAGCATTCAAGCACTCTAAGCATCATCAAGTAAGCCATTGGAGCACTTTATTGGATATAGATTCATATTTACACAGATCGAGGGTTTGGTGAGTTTGTGACATTGCATGTTGTTTATTTATCATTCTCTTCTTATTTCATTTCATTTCATTTCATAGGGTTTGATTACCAAAGTGGGGTTTGACCAAGGAAAACCCCTATACTCTAACCCTTAACCATTTTTCCCACTTTTGCATGTGTCTTTGTAGGTCTTGCATGCAGATTTTTCAAAGAGGAAAGTGCCAAAAAGGATTTTTCAATCCATCAAAGTCATCAAAGTCAACAATGTCCTAATTGAAGTGTGGAGACCAATTTTAACTCGTTTTCTGCAATTTCTGAATCGAACACCTGTCAAGAACAAAGTGCATACCAAAAGTTACAGTTTCCTGCCTTGAAATTCTTGAGATTCCCAACTGGACTAAGTCACTATCTATGGTGAATTAGTTCCACTACCAGGCTTTAAAAGTGGTTTCCATATTTTTGGATACCCATTTGGAAAATTCTTGTTCCAACAAATTTTCCCTGAAACTAGACTAAGTCGCCCATCTTGGCATAAATGTCCCAATCAACATTTCCAGTCAACTCTATAGGATTTCAGAGCCTCTCTACATCATACTTCAAATTCTAGGTGCATCTCTCTAGTCTTCTTTAATTCTATTATCATTTACTTGCATTCTAAGGTTTTTTCATATATCACTATGTTTTCTAGCACTTTGCATTCTTAGATTTTACATTAATAAATAATTTATTTTTTTGTTTATTCTATTTAGACATCATATTTAGGCATATTACATCCCTCCTTACATTAATCTTGAGTGTAGACATTTGCATTTTGGGTCTATTTCTCTCCTTTTAGGTGAAAAACCCAAGAAGAGTTAGAGAACCATTGGACACCCAAAATCGGTGTCCATAGTCACAAATTGGTCAAGACACATATGCACATAGATCACTACAAGTTAAATTATAATTAGACTAGGTTTCATTGGAAAGAATAGGTCATAAAATGAAACCTTGTTCAAGACCAAGCCACAAACATGACCTTTTTTGCATAAGATCATATTGTTCACTCTTGTAAATGAATGACCTCCTTACATTTTATGTTGTGTTTTGAAATGGGCCCATATTTGAATCAAATTTAAGCTTTAATCAACCATGGATCTAGTCAAAATATTTATCTTACACAATTTTTTGTATATTATCAAAGTTGACTCTACTAAATTGTAACAACAATTTGAACTTGTTACCCTCTAATTTTAAACCACACAAATTTTCCCTTTTAAATTAAAACAACTCCCATTTCATTCCTTCAAAATGACTGGAAATCATGGTTCTCATGAGTTTCATAACCCTTGTCGACATGTGGTTCATTAGTTCTATCTTTTAGCAACCTTGTGACTCTATATTAGATTTCCCCATTTTCAAAGTATCGCCAGTATATTTAATTGTTTGTACAACAGATCATAAGAATGTATTTTTAGGTGTTTTGACATAAAAACTCAATCTTAAGGCTCTTTTCTCAAGGAATAAACTTCATGATTCATTAATTAGCCTCATAAATGACAAGTTTAATGAAGGTAGTGACATGTTATCAGCAGGTTAAAAGGCATCATTACCTACTGACATAATTAAATAAGCCATTTATAGAGAAAGGTGGTAGTATTCTTGAGTCCTATTTCCTTATCAACCAAGGAAAATTCAAAATGGGGCTTCCTGCAAGCAATGAAATGTGGGATGATGAACCTATACCTGTCCTGCAACCTAACTTGAACTGGCCTAAGGAAGAGTAGATTGATATTATCTCGCTATTGTGCACACTTTCCTAGAAGGAGAAGACTAGTTACAACCAATATCATAGGGTAATCTATGTCCTAGAAGAAGAAGAGGAACACGTTGAGTTGCACCAGCTTTTTATGGAAATATGACTGGATATGGAGAATGCCCCACCACCTATGGTAGTTTAATTTTCTTGCTTTGCATGGCATATTTTTGTAATTAGTATCAGTAACCCAATTTTGCTGTAGTGTAACTATTTTTGTTTAAGGTCACTTTCTTGAGGATAGTTATTTTAAAAGACTATTATGAACAGTTACGCTTAGATACATATTTGGCTTGGAAAATTGTATAAAGAAAAGGCTTTTATGAATTGAGGGGATTGATCCTCCCTTTTTGGTTTATAGGGAAGAGGGGGATAGCAAGGGAATATTTTCATGCAGTTTCATTGTACAAAAATATGAAGTCTATGAACTTATGTTTTGACTATGGAAAAATAAAGAAGATATTTTTGAATATTTGGATTTCTTAATGTCTTTAAATGATGATGAACTATGCTTCCTTATGGTTACTCTTCAAATTTCATTTTGTTATAATGAGTTGTATATGCATTTAATTCTGAAACTTTGAATTTGGATTAAATTAGCTTTTGAAAAGAGTCTATTGTTCTTTCTTTCCTTGGATATTGTCCGTTGGTGTGGGGAAGATGAACTTTGTGTCATTTACCCACGTTTAATTTATTTTAAGTTTAATCTTTTGCACATATTTCATGGTTATGGGTAGGTCTTGGTTTCATTTTTTTCTTTCTGGTAAAAAGCATACCTAGTCTTTATTCATTGCATATCTGTCAAATGTAGTTGTGCCTTGTAAAATAAGTAGAGACCACTTGCAAATATCATTGCAAATGACTCAACTATTGGAGAAATTTTTATTTATATGGGCTAAAGAGTATAAAATTAAAGTGACAAATCTTTCAACCAATAGAACTTATCCTCGAAGAATTTGACAATGCTTTCAATAAAATTTGTGGTTTTAAATTACTTTACCTATCACTTTGGGATCCATCACATCTAATATTATGTTCTACATAATGTATAGTGCTTTACTATTTGAAAAAAAATTAGGTTGTTGAAGTTAGATTTGTGGGAGTAAATGGTGACTTCCCAACACCTCTAGGAACAATTGCTAAACCAAAACCACTTCCACAAGAGAGAGAATGGCAAGAAATCTTGCTTCATAATGCAAGATTGATTAATGGTTAAATATGATGCAAATGAACATGAGATGCCTTGCATATAAACGCAAGGTTCAGAGATAGGATTAGAAAAGATCATGACAAGTGTCTTAATCCTATAACATGAGACAACTAACTACCTAGAAATCATGCAATCCTAGCTAGATAAGATAAGTTCTAGAAAATCCAACTAAGACTTCTAGAAAGAATCTTATATCCTAAGTAAACTTAACATGTGAATATGTTCCCTAATTACCTAGTGAGTGAATTAGCTAGGTACAAAACATTTATTCACACAAACATCCCCCATTAAGTGCAACTTAGGGAGAAGATTATTATGCAAATACTATGAATATGGGTGCCAACTACTAGGCCATGTTAGGTACCCATTTACAATGCAAATGAAAAAAATGCAGTTAATCTCTCACAAGTGGAGAAAAAGAGAAAACCCAATTGGAAAAAACTCCTCTCCAAAAGAGAGAAAGAAAAACAAAACAAACATGATGTATGGAGGACTCAATGATACCCCCCAAGGACAATATGAATCATGTATATAAAATCAATTCCCCCCCATAAGAGGGAAGAAGGGAGATAAGATATCCCTCCATAATGAAGAAGCTCCAATGCTGATGAAGAATGCCTAAAAAAAAGGATGATCTAATGTATGCAAGAAACACATGTTCCATTAGGAAGAAACAAATTCATAAGCTGATGAAAAAGCCACTCCATGTCCAATTGAAAGGGGAAAAATGAATGCTCATGTGTGCCTTTGAAAAATAAGTAGGAGCCTCCAAGCTTGAATGAGCCACAACATAATCATGGTCAAAATAAACCAAGAAGCATGACAAATCAATTGAATGAGGAGACTCATGAATTTCAATCTCCAAAGAAAAAGTAGATGGTATAAACATTGTGTTGAAACTATCATCAAAGAGGAGAGAAATCCCCTCAAGTGTTTCCTTCAAATCTGCAATATGAGACTCCATGAACAAGTTTGAAATACCTATCAAATACTCATCCCATAAAGCAAGATCTGAAAAACTATGATCATCCTACTAAATAGAAGCACCAATGGCTAAAGAAGCAGGAGGTGGAGGAGTAGGAAGCTTAGCATTGGTCTTTAGAATACCAAGGTGTAGATGACCAAACATCTCCTCACTAACATGGTTCACACTCAATGGAGTGTGTGATGTAGCCAAAGGAACATTATCATCTTCTAAAGAAAAATGTGAAAAGGAATGCACACGAGATGAATGATCAACCATCCCAATAGCAACAATATTCCTAGTCTCCAAGTCCCTTATGTACACCCTATCAGGAGTGAACTCAACTATTTTACCTTGACCCCCATTAGTAATTTGATAAATAGAAAGGAGATTAGTGGACAAGGAAGGAACAAAAAGTACATCATTGAAACTCCCTTCCCACTTACCTTCATATATGTATTGTTACCCATAAATATATGAGGTGAATTACAAGGCTCAAAAGATGAGAACATATCCATAGAAGATGTCATATGATGAGATGCCCTTGAATCAAGAGCCATCTATGAGATTCAAGACTTGTAGAGGCCAAGAGTGCTTGTCCTTTCATTTTATGTAGCCTAGAAGTAGATGTATTATGTGACTGAGATGATAATGAGGGGGCTACCAATTGTGATGTTAAAGAAGAAGTAGAAGACACTGATGAGGACAATTGAATGTTATTCTTTTAAAAGTGTGTGAGTTCATCAATCTTCTTATTATAAAATCTATGCTCATTATGTCCTAACCTTTTGCAATATGCACATTTTGACTTCTTTTTAGATGATTTCTCTTTTGAAGAGGATGTGGACTCAGGATTGTTATGTGAAGGAGAATCTTTACCTTGCTCATTAGACTTGGGTTCCTTTCTCTGCTTCTTACCTTTTCCGCTTGAAGCCTTTGTATCCTTTGCAAAAAGAGCATGAGATGTAGTAGACTTCAATGTGCCCATGTGAACTAACTTTACTTGTTCCCTTATGAGTTGAGCTACAAATTCATCAAGAGAAGGAATTTTGTATGCATTTACAAGGGAATCCATTGTAGCATAGAATGTAGAAACAAACACTGAATAATTAGGACCAAGCTTAGCAAGAATAGAAAGAATCAATTTTTCATCCTCTTTAGTGACCCCATAATTAGATATTTTCAATCTAAGAGAGTTGACCTTAGAGAATAAGTCTTGAATATTGTCAAAACTTGAAGGATTAAGACCCATTAGTTCATTCTCCAACTTAAATTTCCTCATCTTATCTGGCTTAGCAAAGAGATTCTCTAAAGTAGTCCAGACTTGATTAAGATGTGTGCATGATGCAACATGATATCTATGATCTGGATAGATGGAAAAAATAATATTACCAAGAGCTTCATCCCTTCTATTAAGCCATTGTCTTCTCTCTTTAGCTCCTATAGGTTTTGGATCTTGACCAAATGTTATTCTTTGCAACTTTGATTTTAACAATAATAACTCCATTTGAGTTCTCCACTCATGATAATTATATAGATTTAGAGATACAACCTTTGGAAAATCCATGATACAATGAGACATTGTAATAGAGGAACAACAATTTTACCTCCCAATACAAGAAATCAACCCCTTTGTCCCAAAAAAAATTATGCTTTTTTTGCAAATTTACAACAAAGTATCCCAAACTATCAAATTAGCTACAAACTAAAAATATAAAAATCTAGAAAAAAATTTGCAAAAACTGCATGAGTAGATCTAAAGTGCTCCTGAATGCCTTCCTAATGCCACAAATTTGGAGAAAATCAGAGTCTAGAGCAAAAAGATATGAGCTCGAAGGTGAAAAATGATGATCTGGTTTCAACCTAGAAAAAATGGCACAAAACTACAAAATTTCTACAAATTGACTACACCACTGAAAAATTCAGACTTCTAGCTTTTCGTTGATATTTCGTTTATGAAAAAAATCCTTTGTTTGCAAAAGTTATGAGAAAATGAAAAAAATGCCTATAAAAGGCACTATGGGGCAAATACATAGTCTGAGAAGACTAAACTAGTGAAAAATTCAGGCACCCAAGGGCTAAACTTTGGTCATTCATGTGACTGTACCAACAACAAATGAAAAATAAAATACCGTTGGCTTAACACTTCACAGCGACCAAAGTAATGTGGTCGGCTAATACTCACTGGTCATCCTTTAATAAAGTTCTTAATACATATGAACCCTTTTAGAAGGGTTGGCATGATAGTCGGTGGTACAAACTTAACATAAATTTTTATATATGGGTATGTGCAGGATCATGATGGGCCAAAAAGTGGCAATATGATGGGTATGTGACTGACAACTATTTTTTTACCCAAAATTGATGAAATGTAAATGGTTTTTACAGGATATTCTCAGCTTTCCACCAATATAAATTATGCTTTACTTTGAATTTAATAAGTAATTATTATTCATTTTTTATTCAAATTACGACTAAAGTCCTGATTGATATGCTGATTGAAAAACATCTATAGCTTTCAAACGATATCACATTTTTTTGAATCCAAAACATGTGTCACATTCTATGCTTCACATACTATAGGATTAAAAAAAGAAAATTTTAATTTCATGAAGTTTTGACCAAGTTAAAGTGGTCAAACATACGAGTTTTTATATTTTTTAAAAAGTTGTAATAAAAAATTCATAATTAATTATTTACTTTAAAACAATTACAAAAAATTATGTATCACATCGGGGCATGAGTCATCTACTTATATATAAAATCTTATAAAAAAATATTACGATTTTATTGTGGTTAAGGTGGTTACACAGACACCTACTTCTTATTTTTTCCCTAAAAGTTAAGTACCATTACATTGAAATTTCAATTTTTCACCAAATAGATTTCTTTTTTTTTAAAAAAAAACCTAGTAGTTTAGAAACTACATTCAATTTTCTACATATTCTATTCTTGCATATTTTTGAAATAATGTAAATAACTTATTCAAATTTTTACGTCAAGTTTCCTAACTCTGATTTCTCTAAAATTTTTGCCACTTAAGGGCCTATTTTTTCCATGATGATCCTGCACATACCCATATAAAAAAATTTATTGTTAAAATTAGACTTCATACCATTGAATAATGGGAACTGTAGTACCTACAGATAGGATGGTGATGCAGGAGAGTACCCCATATCCATCGATAAAGTGACCACCAAATAAGCCAGTGAAGGAGTCAGATCTGCATGAAGGGGGCATGGACTACAGTCGACAAAGGACAATGTGATTCCCACAAAAACTTCAAATAAATGTCAATCCATTAGAAAAATTAATGGTACCCGTCGACCATGTACCGATCTGAAGTGAGCCAAAAGGGACCGGACATGATAGCCAGTGAAAGAAAATACCCGGTTGGATGATCCAACGATTACAATGAGTGTCATCGATCAAGACATAAATGCATTAAACATAGATCACAATTCAACTGATAATGGAAGCAATGTGACCGGTCCTACAGAGATAACGAATGTGTAGGGACTATGCTATTTGATGCCAATACTTCAGAATATTTGGCCATTGCAAATAAAAAATTTTGCCCAAAAATTTCCTGATACAAAAAATATATTTTTTCCTGAAATAAACAAAAAATTGCCCCAAATTTTTAGAAAATATTACAAAAAATATTTTTTTTACAAAACAAGAAAAATCATACCACTTGGGAGGTTGTCCCAACAAAAAAAAGAAGCCTCAAAAACAACTTTATCCAAAATAGACGAATTTACAGTTAAAATTCATCTACGCAGCCACCTAATCTCAACCGTGAGGTTATTGAAACCCTAATGTACACCCAACAAAATCTTCAAGCCAACATAAAACCCTCAAATCTAGGAAGGAATCTACAACACCTAGAGCGCTCTGATACCATGTGGGAGTAAATGGCGACTCCCCAACACCCCTAGGACTAGTTGCTAGACCAAAACCACTTCCACAAGAGAGAGAATGGCAAGAAATATTGCTTCACAATGCAAGATTGATTAATGGTTAAATATGATGCAAATGAGCATGAGATTCCTTGCATATAAAGGAAAGGTTGAGAGATAAGATTAGACAAGATCATGACAAGTTTCTTAATCCTATAACATGAGACAACTAACTACCTAGGAATCACACAATCCTAGCTAGATAAGATAAGTTCTAGAAAATCCAACTAAGACTTCTAGAAAGAATCTTATATCCTAAGTAAACTTAACATGTGAATATGTCCCCTAATTACCTAGTGAGTGAATTAGCTAGGTACAGGACATTTATTCACACCAACAAGATGCATGCCATAGGTGTTGTATGTCATACACTTTAGTATAACTTAGAGTAATAGATTGAAAAGAGTATAAATTTATTTAATATATTTCAAGCAAGATGTAATTTGAGGATTACAATAAATGTTTAGAAAATAGGAAAATGAAGGAAAAGTTTTAGGTTTGAACCATAATCCTTTAACAAGGATTCTAGACAATGGAATAAGGAAACTATGGTTTTATGAATTCCAAGAATGGAAAGAGGCTAAAATAAACTAGGAGATGATTAGCCAAAGGAGGAAAAAAATAGATTCATGATATAATAATTCAATAATTACCCTAATATTTTATTATTTATAAGTAGATAACAACTCCACTTTTTAAAATTTTTACAATTACTTGTGAAATGAGAGAATATAGAGATACATGTTTTCTATTATTGTATTAACAAGGCATGTAATGTGTTTTAAGTACCAAATTTAATATCAGTCACTACCAAGTTTTTAGGGAAATGAATTTTATAAAATTGATCAAATTAGGGAACAAAAGAGAGGGAAAAAAATATGATAAAATTTTATAGGGGTCTTGGGTAGCACTAGATGATGCTACATGTTGAGGGATAAAGCTCTCAAGGGTGCTAGTGTAGACTTATGATATATTTGATCTTGAATCTTTATGAGGGCTTTGATTATGATTTATTGAGTTTAGGGAACTTGTGGGGTCCTTTCATGATCATTAAGGATTTTCAAACCATTAAAAAATATTCCTAAACATACAAAAACTATAAACATTATAATGAGCATAAAACATAATCTATGCAGTTGCAAAGGAGGAAATTTCATATCTTATGAAAATTGTGATAGTTATGATCACTTTGTGGAACTAGATAGATATGTATTATAGTATTGAGAAAAATTCATTTTACCACATGAAATTCTATCTATAGAGTTAAATATCTAGTATATTTTAGAATGGCTTGACCTTTTTTCATCTCTTTACATGTTTAGATCGAATAATTTTCCATTTAGTTAGTATAATCCTTTACATTTATTTTTGTAGTTAAAATTGTGTATATTGATTTGCAAAAATATCCATGTTAGGGGTTTTTGGATGATCTTGGAATTATCATGCTTTTGTTGGTGGGGCATAACTCCCTAGATTTATGTTTTGATTCGTTTCTAGTGGTCTTAGGATAAAATCCTTCATGGCTATGCTAAGTTGATTGGATAGATTGATTTGATTGGTTTGATCTAGAATTGCTTGATTTGATGAAATTTTTTGTTTTTATTTGAGAGCTCAAGGATTAGGCTAGTATAAAACTATATGTATGTTAATATGTTAGAGATTAGGTTTTTGTGCATGGGTATATATGGATTCCATGTGCTGAAAATTCTATTTGTATTTGGCTAAATACTGGAATGAAATAAAATTAGAAAAATCTATATTTTTTCTAAGGAAATTAAGTATTGTCTTATTTTCAAATATTTGCATACAAATTTAAAACATAAAGAAATGCAAATGAAAATATATAGAATTTTTTTATTTTTCAAATTCATCTAGGGTTGATATATTTTTCTAAACATTCAAATGAAAAATATATACATAAATTAAAAAATAAAGAAAAAAAATCAAAATACCAAATCTTGCTTCCACTATTCATAGGTGAAAAATGATGTCATAAATCTTTTCAAAAAAATAAAATACTTCTATGAAACATGATCTCGCTTATTACAAGTTGGGATCCCATTTCCTGGCAAGATTCAGGATCTTGTTTCATAATTCTAAGTTTGGGGTCCCGAAATGAAGTGGGATCCCATTTTAAATTTAGGATCAGGGTCTCAAAGTTAAATAGGATCTCGATTCATTTTTCTCAATTTTGATATTTTTCTAAGACCAAAAATTATACTATCTAAGTGGACTCAAATTTGTGCTTTCACCCACATTACTTATAAAGTAAAGTCAGGGATAGGATTAGATAGGATTGTGACATGTGTCTTAATCCTTTATTATGAGACAACTATTAAATGACCTAGGTAACTACCATTAAATAATAGTCAAATAGAGGGTATGTGCAAGATCATCATGGACAAAATAGGCCCTTAAGCGGCGATGAAATTAAAAAAAAATAGAGTTAGGCAACTTGACATAAAATTTTGAATAAGTTATCTATATTATTTCAAAAATATATAAGAATAGAATTTATAGAAAATTAAATGTAGTTTCTAAACTACAAGGTCTTTTTTTAAAAAAAAAACTATTTGATGAAAATTTGAAATTTCAATGCAGCAGTACTTAAATTTCAGGGAAAAAATAAGAAGTAGGTGTTTGTCTGACCACCCTAACCACAATAAAATAAAAATATTTTTTTATAATATTTTAGATATAAGTAGAGGACTCATGTCCCAATGTGGTGCATTATTTTTTGTAATTTTCTCCAAGTAAATAATTAATTATGAATTTTTTATTACTATTAACTATTTTTCACTACAAGCTCAAACAGGTAGAGCTTAATCGAATTCATCATTGATAGGTACTGAATTTGTCAAGTTTTGCAGCTAAAGTATTCATTGTTCATCATAAAAGATCATATTACATCTGAATTATAGTTTTATTGTGCAAGTATTTGAAACAGAAAATTGGAAATTTGCATAATAATGCTTTTTATTCATTTTGTAAAAACATTGAAATCTTGCACAAGCCACAAGAGTAACTAAATTTGATTATGATAATCAAATAATGAATACAAAATTCAATGAAAGCTACACTACTGAAGATAATGTAAACACAAGAAGTGAAGCAATTCATCATTGCCTGTGATGATGGATCACTTTCCCTTAATGTCTTCAGTTGCGTGTCTCCAAGTTGCAGCCTCGATTTCACACTCTATGAACCTACAAAATTGTAAAAATATTATGCTAGAGATGTACTCGAAGCAATGATGAATTACATTCTACTTTATGCCCATGCTACCAATAGGAATGTAATTTACATTCAATCAAGCATTCACCAGATGATTGAGTTACAAAGGTTGATAATCAAGGAACACAAAACTCAATGGAAGCTTTCAACTTTGATTATTTTTTCTAACTTGTTTTTTTAAATGTGCAGGAATAGGTTCATTATATTCGTGATCATTTTTTATTAGATATGTGGAGCAAAACGGGCTCCCACAAGGGTTGAGCCTGACATATCAAGAAACCATCCTCTCATTCAACGTTTATACATGAGAGTTATCAAATAATCAAAATAGTTATCAAGGAAGGACTGTTGCAATAAGAGGAATTGCAAAAGCAGCAATTAAACACTTGAGAAACATCAATACAAGAGTATGACATCCATCAGGGATTTAAAGCATAACAATGATACATCTGTCTAAGTACAAAGTAAAGCAAAAGTGCATCATTTTCACCAAGGAAAATCATGTTTGCATAGACATTTTTATGTTGTCACTATTTTTCTTCATGTTTTATTTGTTGTCTAATCATGTTTCTCTTACAATTTGCTTCATATGAGTCACTGTTAAGAAGAGGACGACCAATACAATTATATGATCTTCAAGTGAAATCTGCTCATTAATTTAAAAGGGCATATGAATAAAATTGCAAATGTAGTAAATGAAGTCTTAGGAGCAGCAATAGTGCCACTAATGCAGGATAGCTCTCTTTTTCAAATGATGCCTAAGTTAAATATTATGTTCATGAATTACAAGGTGATCTATATGGCAGTAATTCCATAAGTATGAAGTTAGCCATGTTGGATAACATGAAACAGAAAAGGTCATAGTGTAGCTTATATAGAAATGGCAGTCATATGACTAGAGAACACTGTTTGGAGGCAGCCAAGTATAAAAACATTGATCTATCATAATACTATGGTGGATAGTTCAATCCAAAATGCACAGCAGTAATCATCAAGCTTTCTTTGCAAAGGAGTATTAGATCCACAAAGGAATTGTCACCAATCCATAACAAGAAAGTTTTAAAGCTTAGATGATGGGAACATACCAATTGTTCTCTTTTGGAGATTACATTAGGCTTCAGGTAACTCTTCTATGGTGGCCTCAAAAGCCTCTTTCATTTCAGCCATTAACAGAAGAAACATACAAAGCCATGAATAGAAAAAGATATAAAAAAAAAGTAAGGAGGTTGCGGATTGAAAGGCCTGAAGATGTTTCTAAAATGAATCTCAAATACCATATATGTGATAGGGAGGCATGTACCATGATTTTATCTCTTAAAATCTCTCAAAAAGATCATTAGAATTAGCAAAGGAACATATGCATAAAATAAACATCACAAAATGTGTCACAACCAGGACTATAAAGCTTGTAAATGGCTCCAAAAATAGAAAATGAAATTCCTAGAAGATTCCATGAAGAGGGCTTCAAGTATTTACAAAATAAGCAGAGGAAGGAATTCATGGGTTTAGAAACCCCAATCCACAGAGTGAACAGGACCATGCGCATAATAAAGTCATCTTGAATCTTCACAATAAAACCCAGAATGCAAGTATAAAGTTGTAGGTCATTATAAGTATTTGAAACCAATTTTCAAAGACTCGAGATATTAGCTTGAAAATAATGTCTAAGAACTTCACATATTTGCATAAAATGAAAGACCCATATCTTCTTTCCACATATTGTTTCAAAATACAAAAAGCATAGAAAGACAGGTGTGGCGAAGAAAAATATAGAGAACTCTCATGAATAAAGATATTTCATAAACAAGGGATGCATGGAGGAAACAAGAGAAATCAGTCATTTTGTAGTTTTATAGCTCAAATTGAGCATATTATTGACTAAAATGAAGCAACATATTCAGAATGACTAGATTTACGTTCTGTTTGAGCCATTTTGCATGATGATTCAACTTCAATGACTCGAAGTTCTCAGCCAGTTATTTCATGTTGACTCCAAATTATACCATTAAGGATCCTTCATGGTGGTGTACAATGAAGTTTGCTAAATCAAAATCAATTGAAATGAATTCCTTGGCCGTAGTTTTTTTTTTAGGGTTTTCCTTAGCCCTAGGCCGATAAGGCATCTTTTACATTTTATTGCAAGTTTCAAATGTCCTCACTAATACCTTTGGTATTAACATTTAAAATTTTGCATATTTTATCAAAACTGCTAATGCCAACAACGATATACCCTAGGTGGTGTGGTTTTGATGAAATCACCTTAGCCTTTATGATTTTTATTAGAAAATCAAGATGTCAAACATGCCTTAGCTTGTGATAGGATTTTTGACAAAAAATCATGTCATTTATTTATTGCATATTCCTATTGTATGGAATTTAATTAAATGATTCAATTATAAGTCATCTAATTAAAATGTTATTTTTAAATACAATTAAGTAATAAGTCATGTAAGAGAATATAAGTGAATGTCAACCGAGTCTCCAATCATGCAAAGTGGATCAAATGGTTGAGGTTTTCATTCAATTTCAAATCAATTTTGGAGGTGTTTCAATAATACTAAACATGGAGATAGAGTCCTAATCATCGCGGGTGGATTTATTAAAGCAAGGTGGATTTTACATGCTTAGACTCACTGTTTACGGATTTTCAGTTCAGTTCGAGCTGATTTTTAGTTATAGACATTGAGACTATGAGTTTGAGACCGAGTTCACTCATTTTTGCATGAATTTGAGCTCTTATTTTGGAGATATTTTATTTTGCTCAGAATTTTCCTTGAAGTTATCATTCTATTACAGAAATTGACTTTTAGTTTCATTTTCATGCACTTTGAAGTGCACTCTCATTGTATATATTGGAAAAAGTTTATCTTTTTCCTCTAGTTCTTATTTTTCATCTTCTCTGGCATACCTTTTTCCAAAGAGAAAGATTTTTAACTCAACTTTTTACATCAATATAGTTTAACAACTTTACAGGTTATCATTTTTGCAGAGTCTCCTTCTTTTCATTATGGCTATTCAATATTAGCCTTCTCAAATTCAGGAGTTTTGTATTTATTGAATTAAGATGAAAATTTAATGTGTTTGATTTCAAATCCTTTAAATTCCTATCAAGTTCATGAATACATGTACACGAAAAAAGCAATCTTAGTTACATATCATAAGTTGTGCTATTAGTTTATCCTCTCCTTTAGGTTATGAAAATATTATTTTCCTTCATTAAGAATGGATTATCTAGCCTTCTGATGAAACACTTATGTAATTAGATTGCCCAATTTGAGTTGTGAAAATAGATTCCATAATAATCAATTGTGGATCACTCTACTCATAAATATCATTTAGGTGCATCACCGAGGTTTTAGTTTTAGTTCATGTATTCAGTTTAGTCCCTTTTACCCTTTTCTTAGATTATATTATTCAAGTACCTAATTGATCATCATATAGGAACCATCCTAGAATCCAGAGATCTATCTTCACCATAGGAATACCCACAACCTGAAGATAGTTCCCATGTTTCAACAGATTGCTAAATTTAATCATTCATGCATTCAGGCGCAATCTAGTTGACAACAATTACAACTTTTTTAAAAATATAAAAACTCATATGTCTGACCACCTTAACTTTGTCAAAACTTCATGAAATTCATTTTTATTTTTTTTAATCCTGTAGTATGTGAAGCATAGAATGTGACACATGTTTCAGATTCAAAAAATGTGATATTGTTTGAAAGCTATAGGCTTTTCTCAATCATCCTATCAATCTAGACTTTAGTCGTAATTCAAATAGAAAATGAATAATAATTATTTATTAAATTCAAAGTAAAGCATAATTTATATTGGTGGAAAGCTCAAAATCTCCTTTAAAAACCCTTTTTCATTTCATCAATTTTTGGTAAAAAAAAGTCATTAGCCACATACCCTACACATACCCACAATATTGCCACTTTTTGGCCCATGATGATCCTACACATACCTAGATGAACCATATATTTTTGGGAATGAGGTTTATAGGCTACTCTTGCACTCTTAGGATGTTTCACCTAAAAGGAGAGAGATAAACCTCACTCAAAATCAATATGGCTCATTCAATTTAATGTATGTATGATGTAATTATGACTAAATGAGATAATCTAAATGCAACTAAGCTATGTAATTGAGTGATTAAGAATGTAAAAAACTAAGATATATGCAATGTTTGAAAACACAATGTGATATGCAAGCATGAACTCAAAGATGAACAAATGCGAAACAAAAGTGAAGAAGGCTAAATCAAAGTGAACCTAGGAAGATAATGATGAATTTGAAGTGTCTTGAATGTTGGTAGAAATAAGTGAAAATTACCAGTGGAACTCATTCGCAACTGATGGTGGATTAGTCCAGCTACTGGCAAAAAGTCCTAGAAATTGGTTTCTGATTGTCAGGATCTGGAATCTGACAAAATATAACTTTCTAGCCTTAAGGTGGGACTCATTCACCACTGATGGTGAATCAATCCTCTCTCAAAATTCTATGAAATTAGCGACCAATTCTATAGCACTAGATCTGAGCTTGTCTTCTTGTCAAGTTGATGGAGTCAAATCTATAGAAAATGGACTATAGCGTGTCTCCAAGATTGAAATAAGTTTGATTTGACTTGAAAAAAATTGTTCACTTCTTGTCCACTTTTAAATGCCTAATTACTTGATAAATCTACATACACAAGTCTGCATTGAACACAGATGCAAAAGGGGGAAAATGGTTAAGGGTTAGGTTATAGGGATTTTCCTTGGTCAAATCCCACTTTGGTAATCAAACCCTTAATGAAGAAATAAAATGAAATGAACACAGCAAGATGAATAAACAATATGTAAATGTCCTAAACTCACCAACCTTGTTGAAGAAATTTTAAGATATGCCAATGGCTACTCCAAGATACTTGATTGATGCTTGATTGAATGATGCAAATTGCTCAAATGCTAATTGAATGCTTAGAGAATGAAGAGATTTTTTGAATGAATTAGGAGATGAATTAGGTGTAAAATAAGGAGAAAAACACTTATTTATACACACTTGTGCCTTAGTAACCCAATGATACCTCATCACAAGCTAAAATTTACGGTAATTTTGAATAAAAACCTGAAAGAAAATTTGAAATATTTTGAATTTGGAGCCAAGAGGGACTCATTTGCCACCCATGGCGAATGGGTCCCGCCTTGGACTTGAAAGTGTGTGTCGTGAATTATCTTGTATTTATTGTTGTTTGTCAGGTTTACATTAAAAGATATAGTTAATTAAGCCTTATGAGTGCATAAAGGAGTCAAATAAAGCATAAGAAATGTGTAAATAGTGAAATTGAGCCTAGAAAAGTGTGAAATTTTGTTACAATACTTTACAACACTTCAAAATAGGACTTGGTAAGTGATGAAAAGATTATTTTTTGGTGAATTGTAATGAATAGAGTTTAGAAAAGTGTAGAAATGTTTTACAACACTTCACAAAACCTTCAAAGGATGCCATAATTTGAATTTTAAGGACCTAATGTGAATGCTAAATAAAAATTACAACATTAAATCAAATAAAAATGGACCAAGCATCATGAGAGAAAAACTAAAATACCATGAAAATGTCAAAGGTCCATTTTTTTATAGTACATTTAGCCCCAACTTTAGTGAGAGGATGAACTTTCTCAAACTAAAGTAGCCATGCACATTGAGAATGACAACAATCAAGAGGGGTGATCAAGCCCCAGGATGAAGATCCCATCAAAAAATAAACATAAGAACAAAGGAACATAAGTGAGAACAAATAGAAGAAAAGGGAGAATTAGATCAAGCTTCAATCATTTGTCCAACTAGTTGTGGATTAGATCTAGGATGTTTGTGAGAAAACAAAAATGCATGCTCACTTTGGGGTGATAGAACCCAGGGTGGTCCACCAGGTGAGAAAACCCAAAAGGTAGGATACATATGCTAGTGGTATGCACTCACAAACACATCAATGGCTATGGGAAATTCGTGCTATTGAATGGGCTTCCTACTTAACCATATAAAAGTTATACCTCATGATAAATTTAACAAGGTGCCACAAAGGAAATTTTCAATTCATGCTTCATGAGAGAACAAAAGCTTTGCATGCATGGAACTCATGAACAAAGACCAAGGTACTACAAGAATGCAAGTTGTGTTATGTAAGGTGGAAAAAAATGTAAAAATGTAAAATGTAAAAGATGTTAGAAGGATTCTTGTTAAGTTAATGCAAGATCTATCACTTAGGGAACATTTTTTCTAACATTTCCAAGAGAGGACCAATCAAAGAATAAAATATTCACAACTTAGGGGATGCAATGCATCACATTAGGCCACTAAGAGGAATGTAATATGCTAAGATAGATCACACTTATGAAGGACATCAAACCCAATGCCATTCACAAAGTGACGAACACATCATATGAAGTTACAAGGCTGAACTAAGAGCCAAAAATGCAAATGAAATGATACTAATTTATGCCCCCCACTTTAAAGGAATTTATACACATCGCTATGTGAGAAATTACTTTAAAGTAGTGAAGGAAAAATGCAAAAAAGAAAAAAAGACATGAGAGCCAACTTGGAAAGCCCATATGCCAAGTCATATGTTTCTGAGTAAGGCTATGTCATGTAAACAAAAAAGAGAAAAAAACAAAGGGATTTCCCCCAAAAAAAGGAACACAACAAGCACATAAGGGATCTATGGATTTGGGGTCAATATGTTCATTGCTGCAATGTTTTTATCAAAGAGTTCAGAACTATCATCATCCCCCAAATCACATAGAACTGGAAGGATGACATAAACAGAGCAAAAACAAATGAAAAATAAAGTTCTTTTTGGGTCAACATGGAAGAGACATTCCAGTCTCAATGCTTTGCATTGTCCCCGAAAGGAAAAAACAAGTGAAAAGAAAATGAAAAGGAAAAAGAAAAGGAAAATATTTTGGGTCAACATGAAGGAGACATTGTGGTCTCAATGCCTTGCTTCATCCCCAAAAGGAAAAAAAAAACATAAGAAAAAGACAAAGTAGAAAGGAAAAAGGGGTCAATTGGGTCAACATGGAAGAGAAATAGGGCATCTCAATGCTTTGTGTCATCCCTAAAAGGAGAACAAAAAACAAAAGGAAAGATAAAGGACCTTTTGGGTCAACATGGAAGAGACATAGGGAATCTTTGCACTGTGTCATCCCCAAAAGGAAAACACAAAACAAAAGAAAAAAATGAAATGTACGACATATAGAAGAATAGAGGTACAAATAGAGGAAGTGTACAAAGAGATAGAACATAAAACACACGCTATCGAGGAACACAACACACATAGAAAATCACACCAAAGAAAAAGAAAAAGGAAAACGAATATAAAATGATACTAAGGAAAATGCAAGTCAACCATAAATGGATTTATTGGCTTCTCAATCTTAAGTAGTATAAATAACATATTTAAGAGACAAGAACAAATTCATTACTAGGATAAGGCTAAAAACTTCTCACCCCCCACCGAATGTGAGGCAATAATGAGCCAAGAAAAGTGATGGGAGGGATCATTAGATAGTGAGAATGAGAAATTCTACAACTAGGGGATGATAAAAGGAATTTTTTTTAAAGGGATGATGGGAAAGCAGTTAGTATTAGTGAAGTAATACTTGTTCAATATGTCATTCAATGTCCGACATTCTTCAGTTAAATGTCCAGGAACACGATGATGTTTTCGATATGGTATGTTAGAATCTTTAGGATGGATGACCAACCTATTCATAGGTGGTAAGAGTATAAGTCCTTTGTTTAAAAGCAGTTGAAGTATCCTTTCACATTTAGGTGGAGGATGAGTAGGATAATTGAGCTTTTTCAATTTGTAAGGTCATTTTCATTTACTGGATTCTCCTTTTTCATGAATGGAAGGAGGAAGAGGACCCATTGGGATCCTAGTATCCTTTTCATCAAAATCGGGTAATGGTTGTTCACATGGAAGGAGAATGTTTAAGTTAGGAGGAGAATCAAATACAATGGTACCATCATTTCGAAGTCTCCAATATTCAAAATGAGGTTTATTAGTATGAGGAGGATCTTGATATCCTAATCCTATTGTGTTTTCTTCTGTTGGTTTTTGTTCAAGAATTTGGTGAATGTTATGCTCATGTGTTGTGTCACAACCTTGTTTACTTAGGATAGTAAAGAATTTTCCATATGTTTCTTCAATGTTAATGGGAGTTTTTGTGACTTTGTTATCAAAAAATGGTTAAGGATGTGTTTTTTGAGAGGACTAGGTCCACTTGATGGAGGTATTTTAGATCCTACTTGAGTTTTGAGATGTAGGTATCTAAAGTGATCAGGAGGTGCAACAGTAGGAAGAGTTGGTGGTTTCATGGATGGGTAAAAGGCTGCATTCGCTTTAAGGTTATTGAGAAATTCGCTTAAGAATTTTTTCATGCTATCATCATCTTCTCCAATGATGTCTACATCACGAGGAGGATAATCATGAGGAGTTGAAGGAGCATGAGGAATTTCAAGGTTATTAGGGTCACAGCCAAAGGAACAATTGGACATGTCTACTAAGGATTTCAATGAATTCCAAAGCTTATTAAAAGAAAATTTCATGATGAAAATGAATGCAAGTAAACTAAGATTAAATAAATAGAAGAAAATAGAGAATCTGAAAAAGTATAATAGAAAGTAACTACAAAAAATTGAAATGCAGGAAATACCCAAAAAATGCCTTAAAATGTTGTTTGAAATCTGCAGGTGGACTGATTCACCCAGGGTGGCGAATGAGTCCAAGTGATATTTTTTTGTGTTTTTCATAAAATTAAAAGTGATTTTGATGCTTTTCATATGAAAACTAAGGATGCAAATGTATATTTTTAGTTTTTCAATAATATGTTATTCAAAAATGAAGTATAAATGAGTCTTTCATTAATGCAATTTTAAGAAACCCTAGGATGCAAAAACAAAACAAAGCCTAATTGAATGTTAATGCAAATGAAGCCTAGAATGCAAGATGCAATTGGAATCAAAAATGTAAAGTGCTCAATAAGCATGTTCACTAAAATGAACCATAGATGTTTGGGAATGAGGTTTATAGGCTACTCTTGCACTCTTAAGATGTTTCACCTAAAAGGAGAGAGATAAACCTCACTCAAAATCAGTGTGGTTCATTTAATTTAATGTATGTATGTTGTAACTATGACTAAATGACATAATTTAAATGCAACTAAGCTATGTAATTGGCTAATTATGAATGCAAATACTAAGATATATGCAATGTTTGAAAACATAATGTGATATGCAAGCATGAACTAAAAGATGAACAAATGAAAAATAGAAATGAAGAAGGTTGAATCAGAGTGCATCTGGGTAGAGAATAATGAATCTAAAGAGTCTTGAATGCTGGAAAAAAATAGTGAAAATTACCAATGGGACTCATTCGCCACTAATGGTGAATCAGTCCAGCTACTAGGAAAAAGTCCAATAAACTAGTTTTTGACTATCGGGATCTAGAATCTGACATAATCTAACTTTCCAACCTTAAGGTGGGACTCATTCACCACTGATGGTGAATCATTCCTCACTCAAAATTCTGTGAAATTACAGACCAATTCTATAGCACCAAATCTAAGCTTGACTTCTTGTTGGGTTGATGAAGTCAATTCTTTAGAAAATGGACTGCAGCTTGTCTCCAAGCTTGAAATAACTTTGATTTGAATTGAAACACTTTGTTGACTTATTTTCCACTTTTCAACACCTAATTACTAGATAAATATGCATACACAAGTTTGCAAACACACATGCAAAAGGGGGAAAATGGTTAAGGGTTAGGTTATAGGGATTTTCCTTGGTCAAATCCCACTTTGGTAATCAAAATATTAATGAAGAAATGAAATGAAATGAAAAAGGAAAGATAAATAAACAATATGTAAATTTCCTAAACTCACCAACCTTTTTCAAGAGATCTGAAGATATGGGTAAAAGCACAAACCTGTGTCACACTTTATAAAGGAATCAGCCAACAACAAAAAAATTATGAACTTCGAGCACATAAAAGTGGTCTTTATGTTTTGAATTTAAAAATGGTGTAAAATAATGAAATTTAGAACTTTTGATGAATTTTATTGTTGTAATTTAAAAAAAAAAAATTAAAAAAATTTCATTATGTTTTTATCAATTTAAGGTCAGATTTTGGAATGCTGAAAATTTCAGAAAAGAGTGACTTCACGGGCCGTAAGAAAAAATTGAAAAAAAAGTCATTTCTCCATAATTTTTTTTCTCCAAATAGGTAACTTCAATATCTTGTGCATGGAAAAAAAAAAAATCAAATTTTGATGTATATTTTTCTCGTAATAATGTTTTAAAGTCAAACATGTCAAAATTTGATAGTTTTCACAGGTCGTCAAATATTTTCAATTATTTTAATCATTTTCAAAAAAAAAATTATACCCTTTTGAAGAAGACTCCCTCTTCTTTTGCACCATATAATATTTAAATTTTTTTAATAATTTTTACTATCTTTTTTTAATTTGTAATCATCCTCTTTTTTTCATTTTAAAAACCTACTTGCATTATTTTAAAAATAAAATGTATTAAAAGTAATCAAATTATTAAAAAAATTATATATTTGGATTTTAAACTCTGAGTTCTACAAAAGGGTAGTTTTTTTTTTGTAGAAAAAACATTCTGACTAAAGAAATTCTTAGCTAAAATTGAAAGTTTCAAAAAAATCTGAAAAAAGTTGACTTGGCTGCCAACTAGGATGCCACATAGACAGTTTCGGTAGAAATATTTTCTATAGAAAGGGTTTTGGCCAAAACCCTTTCTATAGAAATAGTTTCTACCGAAACCCTTTCTATAGAAACCTCACACATTAAAAAATGTAGTTTCAAAGCCAATTTCAAAGCGGGAAAAGGAAATTTTTGATTTTTTGGGATTCGGTCGAAACTTATTCAGCCAAGACCTATGTGCCACGTAATAGGCCATGTGGTTTCGGTCGAAACCTAGTCGATTGAAACCTTTTCAACCAAAAATATTTCGCTTGGAACTATTTATTTGGCCAAAAGTGTGACACATTTTTGTGCTTTTACCTATAGGTCAATGGCTACTCCAAGATACTTGATTGATGCTTGATTGAATGATGCAAAGTGCTCAAATGCTAATTGAATGCTTGGTGAATGAAGATATTGCTTGAATGAAATAGGAGATGAATAAGGTGTAAAATGAGGACAAAAACACTTATTTATACACAGTTGTGCCTTAGTAACCTGATGATACCTCATCACAGGCCAACATAAGGTAATTTTGAATAAAAACCTGAAAGAAAATTTGAAATATTTTAAATTTGGAGACAAGAGAGAGTCATTCGCCACCCATGGTGAATGGGTCCCACCTTGGACTTGAAAGTGGGTGTCAGGAATTATCTTGCATTTAATGTTGTTTGTTAGGTTTACATTTAAAAATACAGTTAATTAAGCCTTGTGAGTGCATAAAGGAGTCAAATAAAGCATAAGAAAGGTGTAAATAGTGAAATCAAGCCTAGAAAAGCATGAAATCTTATTACAAGACTTTACAACACTTCAAAAGAGGACTTGGTAAGTGATGAAAAGGTGATTTTTAGGTTAATTGTAATGAATAGAGTCTAGAAAAGTGTAGAAATGTTTTACAACACTTCACAACACCTTCACAAGATGCCATAACTTGAATTTTAAGGACCTAATGTGAATGTTTAACTCACATTACAACATTAAATCAAAGAAAATTTGACAAAGCATCATGAGAGAAAGACCTTAAAGACCATGAAAATTTCAAAGGGTCATTTTTCTATGGTACAATAGATAAGAGAGGATAATATATTATCTTGACAGCTAATACTTTTAGAATGAGACCTAGGACCTAAGTAAACTTAACATGTGAATAAGTCCTCGCTAGAATTAGCTAGGTACAATCCATTTATTTGCACCAAAAAATCATAGCATTAAATAATAAATTCATTGAATACAACGACTTCAAATGGAGGGATGGTGGGAGGAAGCATAAAGGTGACATAATAGAACTTTGATGTGGAACAAAATAATTTTCTATACTTAGCTTTATATTTCCATATACATCTACTTGGGAATTGATTTCATGATCTTTTTTGTGAAACATTATTATAGTAGTATGCAATTATAATCATGTTAAATTTTGACTTTTATTATTGAGGGAAATTAAGGTTTCAAATTCCATAAACTAGACATTTAGAAGTATGTATAAAAAGGAAAGAGGAGATACCAAAATCTAAGAACTTATTTGTTTGAAAATAGTGATTTCATTACTCTATTAGTGGATGGTAACATAATAAATTTTAGGAAAAAATATTTTGGTAATGATATTTAATATTTTGAACTTGTGTGCAGTGTTTTTAATCTACTAAAAATGCAAGAAAATCAAGCAAAGGACTAAAAACAAGAACAACACTCAATATTGGGCTATAGATGACATTCAAACTTAGAAATGAAAATAAAACTACTTTTTACCTTTTTTGAGCTTGATGGAGTTGCTTTCCCTCTTTGATAGCTTGATATGTGTGCTCTAGGATGATTTTGGCAACATAACAGCTTAATTTTGCTTGATTTGGATGCAAGGATTATGGATTTGGATATGGATGCAAAATGGTTGTGTAAGCCTAAGAGATTGAGATAGATTGAGATGAATGTAGTTGAATGAATGTGTGTGTGAAAAATGACTATATTTTATTTACTAGCAAGTAGGTAGATGAATGAATGGCCAAGATTGATTGTTGGAAGAGGATCAAGGGTTGAGATCAAGAGTTGACCAAAGGAATTAAAAATTCATTTTCAATGTGCATGGGAATGATAAAAGTAATTAAAAATTCCTTAGGGAAAATTTAATATTCCTTGGAGAAAGGGAAGAGGAATTAAAAATTACCTTAAATCCTCATGGGGAAAAGGAAAAAGAATTTTAAATTCCTTGGGGAATGGGAGAGGAATTAAAAATTCCTCCAAGTAGCTTGGGAAAATAAAATGGAATTTAAAATTCCATTTGGGGATGTGGGAAGGTCATAATGGAATTAAAAATTCTATTGGGGGTTAACCATGAGTTAGACTAGGATAATTAATGGATGATTAGGATGTGCAAGTGAGGGATTAGTGGGGTGATGAGGCTAATGGAAAATGATGAGGGACAACTTGCATATTATGGAGGATTTGGCATCTCCTAATCATGGATTAGGAGTATGCACATACCTAACTAAGGATTACACAAATTAATCATGATTATAAAATGGTTATGGAGGATGTGACATGAGAGGAATTAAATAAATGTATTATTTATTTAATTCTTTAGAGGAAAGGTATAAGGGATGGAAGTAAATAATTAAAGGTAATTATTTACTTTAGGTTAGAATTTACAGATGATAGAAGAAATAAATTACCTAATAAATCAATAATCAATATTAATTAAATAATAAGGTATTATTTAATTAATATAGAGGATATAAAATTTGTTGGATTAGGGGTAAATTTACCAAATAAAAGTGGTCAATTTTTAGTGTCTACATTTTCCCCCTCTTTGAGATGGTGTCATGAAGTAGCATCATTTCAAAGAATATTAAAACATAGCACCTAGAAGAAAATGGTTAGATTGTGAAAGATGCCCCAATCATTAAAAGGAGTGACAAGGAGGAAAGATGATGGGAGTGAAGATGAGGATTAGGAATTAAGGATTCCCCCTTGAGAGGACATGTGGGTTCAAGAGAACACGGGTTTGCTCTCAAAATGGATGAGATGAGGCAAGGATAGATGAGGAAGATGATACAAGATCATGGATAGAAAATGGGATACGAGGAGGAAGAGATAATAGAAGTAAAAGATGAGAATCAAGCAAGAATAAATAGATTTAAGGATAAATGTGATGTTGCCTTGGTCAAGCTACAAGCCAATATGGATTGATGATGGATGGAGTGTTGTTGACGAGGGAATGATTATCCCAAAACAACACAAAAGGATAGGAAAGGATACATCTCGATGATGATGATGAGAGTGTTGTTGATGAGGGAATAATATATCCCAAAACAAAACAAGGATAGGGAAGGATAAATCATGATGAAGATGATAAGATTGTTGTTGATGAGGGAATGATATATCCCAAACAATGCAAATGATAGGGAAGGATACATCTCGATGATGAGAGTGTTGTTGATAAGGGAACAATATATCCCAAACAACACAAAGGATAGGAAAGGATACATCTTGATGATGATGATGATTGGATCGAGGCTTGAAGAAAGGCTAGGAACAAGACCAAATATGTGATTAGATGATTTGTGCCAAATTGAATGGACAAGGGTGGACTTGAAATGTGGGATTGTTGAAGTGATGAAGATGATAGAGCAAAAGATGTTTAGAATAAAAAATCTATATTATCCTAAGAAGATTGAATAGATGGTGGAATGATGAAGGTGAATATAGTGGAGTGATGAAAATAGATAGGATAGATAGATGAGAGAGAGTGATGAAGGATGAATGGATTAGAAAGATTTAGAGTGAATGAATAGGGGGAATTTTGATAGATGAGAGGATGGGGGATGGAGGAGATGAAATAATAGTAACAAAATCAAGAAATTTAATTGTTATACGTTATGTTTCCATGTAATGAGAACTTAATTTTATATAGCATGAGATACTATGCTCCAAGGTATGAGTAATGAAGGTGACTTTGTATCACATGCATAGGACTCACAAAAAATGACAAGGTTTAGCCAACATCTACAAAGTCATGAAGGGAATTGGTGTGATTGATGTTGGAAAACCACAAACACAAGAGGTTTCCCTAGTGTAACACAAGACCACAAAGGATCTTGGTGGGTACTGTTGATGCCAAAAATTGACGGGATAACAGTGCCTTTATGGGAAACTCAGTTCAAGGGGGACCCCTTTGCGCCAAACTGAGTGACCTCCGGATTTTAAAGAAGCCGGCTTCTTCTATATAATGGTTTTTGGAAAGGGAAAAGGAAGCAGATATAATGAAACAAATATTAATCTAAGGCGATGCGCCAAAGCTTTTTGATAGGCACGATAAATCATAGACTCAAGGGCCTGAATGTTACTGATATGTTCCAAAACACCGGAAGCTTAAAGCAATAGCATAAACAGTTCATTTAATTGACATAAAACAGTATCGCATACATTCTTACTGCTAAGAAGAGTCATTAAGACATGATTTAGACCAGCAAGTTTGTGTTCAATATATAGAAGTCTCCTCAAATGAAATGCTTAAGACAATAAAAAGCACAGTTCACAGTTTAATCAAGACATAAAAAGCAGAAAGGTCGAACAATAGGCACAGTCTGAAAGTATCTTGCAAATAAACATGCAAAAGAGGCCTGGCGTCTCTTGCTAAAACCAGTATTCTTCCTGTCAAATCTTGGACCATTTTCCCTCAACAGAGGGAGTATATATAGCCGGAGAGCAAAATCCCACCGCCTGGAGAGTTGTAACAGAATGATTCCACAATCCCTCGTAATGATGCCCGGATAAGAATATTCCCAATGCCGTTATGAGAGCAGCCAATCAGGGCACAGCATCCAGTTGGTTAGTTACAGGCGTGCCCTTTTGGAATGATGGCAGTGGTCCCAACCAGGCTTCGAAGCGACGAGTGTCGTCCACCGCCTTAGAGAACCATGGCGAGCAGCAGTCAATGACACCATCCCGCTCGGCCATCTCACAGCTTGCTTTGATAATTGATGTAAGGCACGTGGCAGCAAACCGCGGCCCGAATGAAAACTCCTTCTCCATTGACCGGGAGCTTGCGGAGAAGTGACACGTGTTCAAGGGACGGAGGCTACTTTGAAAACGGGGAAAGGCCGCATGAAAAGGGGGCGAAAGACGCGTGGCCGCGTTTCGCAGCCCGTGGTGCTCTCGTCCCTGCTATTGTTTTAAAAGCCGCGAACCGCTGACACGTGAGCGAGGGTGGGCCCCGCCAGGAAATAAAGAAGGCCAATAGAAATCCTTCGCAGCCCGCCGCAGCATACTCTACTCCTGCTAGGGAAAGATTGCGCTACACCGCCACGTATAGAGATGTGGGCCCTGCTTCGCATTCCGTGGTAAACATAAAGCAACAGAAAATGAAAAACCCCGCAGGCGTGACACGTGGGCGCTCAGCGCAACATCGCAAGAGCCAAAAGGGGAGCCGCTTGCTAAAGTTGCGAAGCGAGGAATGCACACCATGAACATGCAAAAAAAGGGGGACCCGAAGGGAGCTGAGTGGAATATTATTTCAACAGCTTTTGGCGACTAACAGGGGCGTTTCGAATAAGGAACGGAGAACCCAAAAACTCTCTGGTTCTGCAGACCAGAGCCTTCCTCTCTAGGGCAAATGGAGTTAGAGCTTTGAAAGTGCAGCCTGCAAAGGCACCCATTCAATTTCGGATGGCTTTGCCATGCTGCGCAAATTCTCTTGTGCTCTGCGGAGATCAATAGCTTCCTTATGAGGCAGCACCTCTGGCAGGCCAGCGCCTGCTTCTATGTGGAACAGTAGCTGAGAGAGTGGATGAATGATTGCCTCGATATCTGCTGCTGTTGGGGGGCTGCCGAGTTCCTTGAATGCCTCCGGATCGTTCTCCTTCTGCTCAATGATCTCGGTAATCTGCGCAGCCGTGGCAATAGTGCCATCCTCAAGAAATGGGGACGGTAATCCCAACCTGCCTAACTCAGAGAAACTCCCTCGAATGCCATCCAGCGCTTTGTTTAGAAAATCCGCTGCTGCCTTAGTACGCTGGAAAGCAGAGTGGCAATGAATGAACCTATTTGCTGTTTGAGCCGCATTATCCCTATCTTCAATACCTGCCCCGACGAGGATCTCGTCTGAGACCGAGTATAGCTTATTTAACAAGTCCCTCGCCTCAGGAACCTTTTCCAGGATGAAATGCGGGAACTGTTCCATTGTGTCATGGGCCTCCTGATTGAGTTTTAACGCTCTGTCGATGAACCGGAGGGTAGGATTTAGGCAGAAGGCTTTGATTTTCTCCCAGTGAGAAATGTACAATTGCCTGACCAGTGGGATGATATCCGGTTGGGCAGAGGCTAGTAGCAGGGAGGCCTTAAGCGAAGAAATCTCTACGTCTCGTGAAATGAGAGCTTCGGAAAATTCTGCCTTCTTCTTCTCAGATGTTCACAACGCTTCATAGTTGTTCATTTGTTTCTGCCAATTCTGTTCAGCTCTAGAGTGGTTAGCCGATTGCTCTTCTAATGAAGCTTTCGCTTCTCGGAGCTCATCCTCTAGCTTGGCCTTCGTTTCTCGGAGCTCCTCCTCCAGTCTATTCTTCAAATCTTTGAATTCAGCCTCTTTTTCCTGTATCTTCTGCTGATGCTGATCTTGTAGGCGTTCCATCTCTTCGCCTTTTTCTGCCAGCTTCTGTCTGAACTCAAGGCGGAAGCGTTCAAGCTCTTCTTCCATCGATTGTAGGCTCTGTTGCGTCGCTTGGTTTTGATTCTGCAAGTCCTTTAAT